>CANXYI012191591.1:0-13277 GCA_948208565.1 Hura crepitans | reverse complement strand
TTTTTATATCTTAAATCTCTAATTTTAATCCATAATAATCTTATACACAAAATTTTGGGCCTCTTTAAAAAAAATTATCTTATTCTAATTTATTACTTTATTTCTTACTAAATTTCATCTTTGTTTTACCTCATTTACAAGCATCTAAATTTCAATGCATTTATCTATCAATGTATTGCAACATCATTAATTTCCATAATGCTCAAATACATTTATACCCAAAATTTTCCAAGACACATTTATTTGATTTCTTTTATATTTCATATTACATTATACAATTTAAGATTCTACTTGTATATTCATTTTACTACATTTATATACTTATTATACCATATACTTCTAAACATTATTATTATTATTATTATTATTATTATTATTATTATTATTATTATTATTATTATTATTATTATTATTATTATTATTTATTTTTCATATTTACTTATTCATCATATTCTACTTTTAACTTTTATTATCTTCTTAATAATTCTTAAGAATAATAACTATCTTATATATATTTATCTTATTATTCTTTTTCATTTAATACCATATATTCCTTTCCACAATATTTGTAAATTTTAATTATGTACATCAACTTCCACTAATTACTCTTATTATTTTAATTTAATTACTTTAAATACCTTTATTTATTTTACTAATAATTCAGCCACAAAAATGTTTAACCAAAATAATTCTATTCTTATATAAAGTTCATGTATTACACTTACCTTTTTTATTTATCAAATTAATAGCTGGATATTTAAACTTTACCCTTTAACCTCATATACCATATTTTGATCTTAATTGAGTTTTATGTTTCTAATTTAAATTTTAATTAGATTTCTAACTTTACTTATGTCGACATTTTCATAATCCAATAATGTATCTTAGAATTATATCAAATATTTAATTACATGTCCATATTCTTCCTTACTAAAAAATTTGGCCATTATATGTTTTTATTCTTTTATCCCTTTTTCTTACCACTTAATTATACTAAACACAATAATTTATGCATAGTTAAATAATTAACCCTATGGTTATATCAATTTATATAATTTGACTACTATTGTAACACCCATAAATTAAGGTTTCATGAATAGTACCTCTAGGGCTCGAATAGTGTTCTTAGGAAATCGGGACACCTTTGTAAGTCTAGGGAAGGTGTATACCAGTTATAAAACTTTGAGGAAAATAAAATGAGATAATTTAAAATTTTAGTTTAACCAATAATTCATTTTAGGCATTAAACTAATGAATAGTGGCCTTAAATGAACTTGTTCTTAGAATGACCTAAAGTGTGTCCAAATAGACCTAAAAATAGAGTAGCTAGAAGGGGAAAAATTCCATTCTACATATTCGTGAAAGAATTTTAATTTTTTGAGGTCATTTGATAATTTTTTGAAATTTCTTATTTTTACAAGTGAATAGTAAACTCACTTGCCATCAAAGTTTAGGACTAAAATTTTATATGCCTCTTAATAGGCCTAAGTGTTAATTGAATAAGGCTTGGAGAAATTTTAGGATGGGTGACTAGTAGGAAGTGGCACCGCCTATCATGTTCCTTCAGGAATTAGGTAGGGGTGATACATTTAATGGTATCAAAGCATAAGTTTAGACATTCCTAGGCATAATACATGAGTGCGAATGTTTAGGATTTTATATATTCGATGAAGCTACACTGCATGAGGCTAATAGGTTATTCTTTTGTAATGATCCAAGATGAGCAAATGAATCGCACCAAAATGAAAAGAAAAGGTGGCCAACTATGTTTCCACTATTATTCAAGGAGAAGTAGTGAGTGCAACCACTCGAGAACCTAGTGATGCTACACAACAGCCATAGCCATAGACTCAGGCTTTCCTAGCACTTCTACAAAAGATAGTTGATTTGCTAAGGCATACTTCTGCAGTAGCTCCACCAACTTCTATTCCTTCTCCACCTCTAATTACATTATAGAAAACCTACCTAGAAAGAGTTAAGAGGATAGGAGCTGTGGACTTTTTAGGTACTAGAAAGGATAATGCTGCTAGAGCAGAAAATTAGATAAAGAGAACTCCTAAGATTTTAGAGTAGCTAAAATGTACAGAAGAGGAGAGTTTGAAGTGTGCTACCTTACTTTTTTAGGAGGAAGCCTATCATTAGTGAGATACCACAAAGAGTTTAAAGAGATACATACCAAAATCATATAAAGACAAGAAGAGATAAGAGTTCTTTAACATGAAGCAGGGTAAAAGATTAGTATCTAAATATGAGAAGGATTTTATAAGGTTGAGTAGATATACAGAAGAATTTATTCCGACAGAAGAAGAAAGGTACAAGAGTTTCTGGAAAGGCCTCAGTATAGAGCTACGTATATAGGTAACTACCATGAAGATCAAAGATTTTTTAGCCTTAGTGTCAACAACCTATGACATGGAGGAAATTATGTAAGAGGAGAGATATTTCATATGAAAAGGGTATTTATAGTAGGATAGACTAGCACAGTACCTGTGTTTAGTAAAAGTTAGAGAGAGTTATATCCTAATTAGGGCAGCAAACCCAATCATAGAGTTTAGGTCAGGCTTCTGCATCTAGGCCTCGACCTCCACAGCAAGCCTCTAGTACGCCTACATCAATAGCTAGGAATACACCACTGACTTATGAAACTTGTAATAAAAGACATTGAGGGTGGTGCAGGCTAGCAATAGTAAGAGAGTGCTTTATATATGGGCTAGAGATCACTTCTAGAGAGATTATCCTTAGAGGTAGGCTGAAACTACCCAAACACAAGCATCTATAGCACCACAAAATAAGGGGTAGAGATAGAATAGAGATGACCAGCCAAGTAATAGCCAAAGAACTAGATTAGAGGCATGAGCTCCTACACGACAATATGCCATTAGAGCTTTTGAGGAAGCAGAGGCTTCAGATGTCATTGTTGGTATATTTTATTTATTTGATACACCTATATTAGCTTGGATAGATCTAGGATCAACCCACTCCTACATATGCACTGAACAATCACAAGATAAAGGGTTAGAACTAGAGTTATAGACATAGTTATACAAGTCAATAACCTAATTAGATAGAGAGTGACAATGAATAAGATATACAAACACTACCCTGTGGTGATCTAGAATTGACTATTTTGCTATGGACCTTATTAAACTTCATTTCCATGAATTTGATATTATTCTAGGTATGGACTAGTTATCTTAACATTTGGCGATAGTTGACTATAAACATAAAAGGCTTACCTTAAGGACAATTGAGGGACATAAGGTGATAGTAGTGGGCAAGAGAAATTTATAGGATAACATCATTTCAGCTGTTACAACTAGATGACTTATCTATATAAGATATGGAGCATACTTAGCCTATGTGGTTGACACCAGTAATTCCACACCCAACCTTGAACAAATTCTAGCAGTGTTAAAATTTTTTGATGTTTTCCTAGAAGAGTTACCAAGATTACCTCAGCAACAAGAGCTTGACTTTGAGATTGAAGTATATCCTAGTATGCCAACTATATCTATCACTCTTTATCACATGGCACCTACAAAAATAAAGGAATAAAAGGTTTAGTTGCATGAATTGTTAGATAAAGGCTTCATCAGACTAAGTACTTCACTTTAAGGAGCACTTGTACTCTTTGTAAAGAAGAAAGATGGGTCACTTTAATTGTGCATTAACTATAGACAACTAAATAAGGTGATAGTAAAAAATAAGTATCTATTACCTATTATTGATGATCTTTTTTATCAACTCAGAGGTGTCGATGTTGTCTTTATGATAGACTTGAGATTAAGGTATCATCAGTTGGGGGTTAAGGAGTCTAATATTCCTAAGACTATTTTTAAAACTAGATATAGGCATTATAAGTTCCTAATGATGCCATTCGGGCTCTCTAATGCCCCAGTAGCTTTAATGGACTCAATGAACATGATCTTCAATCTGTATTTAGATCAGTTTATTGCATTGTTCATTAATGACATTTTGGTATATTCCAAGACTTGAGAGGAGCATGAACAATATCTCATAATTATGCTATAGACTTTGAGGGAAAATAGTTGTATGCTAAATTTATTAAATGTGAGTTTTGGCTAAAAGAAGTAGCCTTTCTAAGTCACATTGCTTTAAAAAAGGGTATCATGGTCGATCCAAGCAAGGTTAAAGTTGTGTTAGAGTGGAAACCCCCTAAGAATGTGATTGAGATATGAAGCTTCTAGGATTGGTTAGATATTACAAAAGATTTGTGAAGTGTTTTTCAATGATTATAGCACCATTGACCAGCCTATTAAGAAAGGATGTGAAATTTGAATGGGCTGACAAGTGTCAAGAGAGCTTTGATAAATTAAAGACAATGTTAACTAAAACTCCTATCCTTATTCAACCTTAATAGGGAAGGACTTTATTATTTACAGTGATGCTTCACATAATGGACTAGGGTGTGTATTGATGCAAAAAGGTTATGTTGTAACTTATGCCTCCAGACAACTAAAGCCATATGAGAAGAATTATACTTCCTATGACTTAGAGCTAGCTACCATTGTCTTCATATTGAAAATTTAGAGACACTACCTATATAGTAATGATTGTCACCTAGAAAGAGTTAAACTTAATGCAGAGTTAGTGGCTAGAGTTGATAAAGGATTATTATTACTTGATAGATTATAGATGTATTGATCCAGATGTTCATGGTAACTATGATAGTAATGATTGTCAGAATAGAGTACATAAAGAAAGATGCTATCTTAGCTGAATTACAAATCAAACCTAAATTCAAATAGCAGATAAAATAGGCACAAACAAAAGATGAACAATTAGTATAGACTATAAATAAAGACAAAGAGGGGAAGACCACTGAGTTTGAACTAAGAGAAGTTAGATGCTTATGCTACCATAGTAGATTATGCATGCATAATATAAATGAGCTAAGAATATAGATTTTAAGAGATGCATATAAAGCTCTTTATTCCATACATCCAAGAAGTACAAAGATGTACATGGATTTGAAATCTCATAACTGGTGGTTACGAATGAAATGTGACATAGCTGAATATGTGGTTAGATGTTTGACATGTCAGTAGGTGAAGGTAAAACATCAAGTTCCTTTTAGATTGTTACATCCAATAGCAACACTAGAATGGAAATGGGAAAAAGTTACTATGGATTTTGTGATAGGACTACTAATGACTAGAAGCAAAAGTGATTTTGTATGGATAATTATGGATAGGTAGACTAAGATAGCTCATTTCATCCTTATAAGGATAGACTATTCTCTAGATAAGCTAACACGATTGTATATTGATGAAATTGTGAGACTGTATGGAGAGCTAGTAGCAATTATTTCTAATCGAGATCCATGATTTACCTCTAGATTTTGGAAGAAGTTATGTGAAGCTCTTGATACTCGATTAACATACAGTATAACTTTTCATCCTCAAATAGATGGAAAATCTAAATGGGTGATACAGGTACTGGAGGATATGTTACATAGTTGTGGTATAAAATTCAAAGGAAGTTGGAATCAGTACTTGTCTTTAGCTAAGTTTGTATACAATAATAGTCATCAAGCAAGCTTAGCTATGGCACCTTATGAGGCATTGTATGGTAAAAGATGTTGAACTCCTCTTTGCTTGAGCGAAGTAGGTAAAAGTAAGATTATGGGACCCAAGTTGATCAAAGATGCAGAAGATAAGGTCAAGATCATAAGAGAGAGATTAAAAGCTACCACTAACCATCAAAAATCATATGAAGATTTGAAATAGAGGAATATTGAATATAAAGTGGGTGAGAAATTATTTTTGAAGGTATCACCATGGAAGAAGATACTCAGGTTTGGTAAGAAAGGGAAGTTTAGTCCTAGATTCATTGGTCCCTACGAGATTATAGAATGTATGGGGCCATTCGTATACAAACTAGCTTTACCACTTGAGTTGGAATAGATTCATCATGTATTCCATGTTTCAATGCTCAAGTGGTATAAATCTAATCCATCTCATGTAATACCTATAAAAGAAATCCAAGTGCAACCAGATTTGACTTATGTAGAAGAACCATTGCATATTCTAGCTAAAGAAGTCAAGGAATTACGGAATAAATCCATACTATTAGTCAAGGTTTTATGGAAGCATCATAATACAGAAGAGGCTACAAGGGAGAGCGAGGAGCAAATGAAGGCACAACACCCACACCTATTCTCACTAAGTAATTTTGAGGATGAAATTATTTAAGAGGGGAAGAATTGTAACACCTATAAATTGAGGTTTCATTAATAGTACCTCTAAGGCTTGAATAGTATTGTTGGGAAGCTGAGAAACCTTTGTAAGGCTAGGGAAGGAGTGTACTAGCCATAAAACTTTGAGGGGCCATAAAATGAGTAAAATGAGGTAATTTAAAATTTTTGCAGAATAAATAATTCATTTTTAGCAGTAAACTAGTGAATAGTTGCTTTAGATGAACTTGTACTGGGAATAACTCGAGGTATGTCTAGATAGACCTGAAAATAGCATACCCTGAAGGTTAAAAATTCCAATCTACATTTTGGCAAAGGAATATTAATTTTCTAAGGTCATTTGATAATTTTTCAAAATTTATTATTTTTACGAGTGAATAGTATACTCATTTTCCATTAGAGTTTGGACCTGAAATTTTACAAGTTCTTTAATGGACATAATAGAGGATTTTTGGCATTAAAACTATTATTTTTGGAGGCCTACAAAATTTATTAAAATTTTTTAAGGTTAAAGGGAAATTGGAATTATTTAGGCTATTAGATTGCCACATTTTGTGATCTAACTATCCCACCATTTAATATATATTCCTTCACACATGTGCATATGCTACATGTGTAAAAGGAAGTCAACTTTATCCTCTCTCTAAGAAAAAATTCAATGCCACTTTCACTCTCTAGTCCAACCATTTTTGCTTCACATCAACTCGAAATCACACCCAAACATCATATATATTATATGGAATCAAACCTCTATAACCTCGAGAACACATTCCTAGCCTTAGAATTCAACGAAAGGGCCTCAAAATGGGAGAAATGAGTATGGAGTGAATAGTGACCATTTGGAGTGTAAGTGATATTTTCTTAATTTTTATTTTTTTTTTGAGTGGCCCTAATTATTCTATGAATAAATATGTTTATAGATTTTAATTTAGAGCCCTATAGGATTTTATATGAATTTTCTAAGTTTTAGGGTTACATATGTAGGTTCAAGGAGAAGTGTGGAAGAACTAAGGGATTTAAGGCATTAGAAGGGTGGAAAAGGTGTAAAACTACCCTATGTATATGAATTTAACTTAATGGATGCATGCCATGATGTGTATATATGCATATGTGTATGAACATGTGTATAGAAGTGTGATTATGTACATGTATGCGTGAAAAAATCATACCATTTTTTTAATAATGATATAATGATGATATGTATGCCATTTAAGTGATGAAAGCATGTGAAAGTTTATGGAATATATATGGCCGAATAGATGTCATGTATGTCATGGCATATGCATATAAGCATGGTGTATGATAATTTGTGATATGATAGAAAATGTGATATATAATATGTTTGTATCATGAAGTGTAAGAAAATAAATATATGATAATGGGTAAAAGCAAGGTTTGATATTTATGGTAAAATGTGGAATTAGTTTAGTTATGGAAAATGTACATTATGGAACAAGTTAATGGCATAAGTGGACTGATGAAGTAGAGTGAATACATATGATGAAAGGTTGATGTTAAAAATGATAATGACATACAGTGGATGTGTAGTGATGCTTTTTAATATGGAATGGCAAGGCTATTGAGAATTATGATAAGTGAGACAAGAGAAAAATGACCAAATGAATAGTGCCAATGACCAAATTAATAATACATTTTTCATAAAATAACTTGTAACTGTGTAATGCATAAATATGAGAAAATGACCTAAAACTGTGTGATATGAATACAAATGTTAAGTTGATAAAATGGCCTATAACTAAACAATAAATAATAAATTGTGTTATCATATTAGTTAGACACCCATTAGATGGGCTAACCAGCCAACTAGGGAGTTACTAGCTACTAGGGATATTAGTCCCCTAGGCCATTGCTTATGTGATGTTGTAAGTGATTGCAACCACTGAGGTCCTAATATTGGGCCACTACATTAGGTAGGTGAAGCTACCAAGATTCTGACATTAGGCCACTACACTAGGTAGGTACAGCTACTGAGGTCTTGATGTAGGCACTACACTAGGTAGGTATAGCTATAGAGGTCCTAATGTGGGCCACTGTACTAAGTGGGTGCAACTACTGAGGTCTAACATAGGGCCACTACACTAGGTAGGTACAGCTACGGAGGTTTAAAATGTAGGCCATGGCACAACTTGAATTCCCTTTTTTTTCTAGTGCCATTAAGTGTCTTCTTTCTAGTATGGGCCTAGATATAGAAATTAATATAATGAAAAATAATAGTAATGAAATCATGACATTAAATACAGATAGTAGCCATTGGATGAAAACTAGGGAAAATTAAGTAATTAGCATGTCACTAGTAATTAAATAATGAGAATGTTATTTAACTTAATATTATTTTAGTAAATTAACTTTGTGTATGGCATAATGAGTTCATAACAAGTATGATACATAAATGTATGCTTGATATGCACTTATTGCATTAAATTCACCATTGAGTTTTATACTCAGTGTATCAGTGTTTCAATGCATAGGTTGTAGATAGTGTAGCAGTACAGCCTCAACAATATTTTATAGTGTAGTAGATTAATTTGTTGAGGGTAAAATTTTTGTACTTGATGGTTTTTAGTATATCACTCGTGTATAGTGGGTTTGGGCTTAGTTAGTGTACATATTGGACATATATGTAAATTATATGACTAAATGTACTGCTGGATGTATGAAAACTTAATAATATGTCATAATTATCTATGTTTTGGATGTTGTGGGCTTGATGCCCTATTTGTTGTGTTGTGATGGTATGTGATGCTTGGGGGAACCAAAAGGGTTTAGATGATGGCGAATAAAATAGATGTGTTTTTTGAAGTGTTTTTATGCAGGTTTAAATGTGGGACTTGTTACCTAAGTGGCCATTATATTACTCAAATTTGTAAAAATGGACGTATTATCTAAAAAATGGATTTTAGTTTCTATCACAGTTAGTGTACAATAAGGAAAGGATCATAATAAGGAATTAAGTAATATATGTCTAAAAAATAAGTATGGCAATAAGTGTTAAATGAATAAGGCTTAGAGAAATTTCAAGATAGGTGACTAGTAGGAAGTGGCACCACCTATCGGGTTCCTTCAGGAATCAAGTAGGGGTGTTACAATTATTCCATAAATTCCATAACACAAGAATTTCCTTTATTTAAGCTTTCTATTTTGTATCAAGTATTCAATTCCCATATTTATCATATCATATGTCTTATACACACTAAATAACCCTTAATTTATCCTATATAATAATATTTTGACCATAACCTTCATAACCAACACCATAGCATAAACTAAAAATCAATAAAATATATTTACCTTATATAGCTTTAAACCTATTAAAATCCTTCTAATTTCATTTAATTTCTCTCTTTATCATCAATCCTTCTAAATCCTCACTACCATAATTGTATTCCTCAAATAAAAATCCACCAAAAATACAATCATACTTCAAACTTTAAATTGACCTATAAAGGCTTATTAAAAGACTATAAACAACTCTAAAAAAATTATTAGAATATGAAAATAACCACTTAATTGCTAGATGATCACTATTCCTCCAAACTTTCCATCTCTCTTTCCTTCATATTCTTTCATCTTTTCTTCTAATTTATTTAGTCATTTATTTTCTTCTACACACTTTATGTAAATTTCTTTTATCTTTTTTTTTTATTTTATATAATTCCAAATAAATTTTTGACTCAAATAATTTCCTATAAATTCTATCTCTCAATTGATGTTTAACTGTTTAAAAATAAATTTCTTATTTTCTTTTGAATATATGTTCTCAATTATTTAATTATATAAATTAAATTCTTTAATTCCTATTAAAAATTATTCAATTATTAGTATTATTATTAAGACACATGCATCTTAAGTTATTTAATTGATTGAAGTAAATTTTCCATTCATTCTTTATTTTATTAATTTTTTTATAATTCAATTTTATTTTCTTTTATTTCTTATACTTCTTAAATTATACAATTTAATGCTTATCTAGATGTTTGTTCTCAAACCCTAATCATCTTTCTATCAATCCTGTATTTTTTTACCCTTACTTAAATCCTTAAAATTTTCAAAATAATCCCTTTTGGTACATTGGAATTTCGAGGCATTACAAGTAGTGTCGCACAAAGTATTGCCCTAGTATCAAAGTTACAAAAATTTGTTCTAGAAGGAATATGGAAAAACATTTCTTAACATACTAAAAAAACTCCAACAAGTTATAAGAAATGTGTAACGCCTGCATTTTGAGGCTCCATGAATAGTGCCATTGGGTTCGAGAAGTGCACCCAAGGTGCCGAGTCGCTTGCATGTGGATCAAGGTAGTGGCATAGGTCACGAAACTTTGAGGGGCCTTAAATTGATGAATAGGAAAATTTTGAAAATTTAGTAGAACCAATAATTCATTTCGGGCTGTAAGCTACCTATTAGGCCAATAAAAATTTTTTGGGCCGGGACTGACTCGGGATGAGCCTGGACGGACTTGAAAATAGTGGACCTTAAAGCTAGAAAATCATACTGAGTGTAATGGTGAAAGAATTTTTGAAATCGAAGGTTGTTTGCATAATCTCATAATTTTTTTAAACTGACATGCAAATTGGGGCAGTCTAAAAACTACGCTATCAGTGGAATTTGGCTACAAAAATTTATGATCAAGTAAAGGGAATTAGAATAGGAATTTTAAAATAAACGGTGTAATTTTTAGTGGTCTAAGTGAATTTTTATTATTTTTTTAAATTTTCCCAACAAAATCAGGAAGGTTCAGGAATTATCAGGATAATGTTAAGGTGTCAAGATGGGGCCCATAATGATGCCAAGTGGCTTGGCATACTTGCCAAGTGGCAAAGAAGCCAAGACAAGTGGATTTCCACTTGCTAAAGACCAAAACTCATTTTAGGCATTTTCCTCCCTTTCTGCCTAGATTACTGACACTACCTCCTTTCTATTTTAGCCATAACTTTCTTCTCTAACTGCCAAATGAGGTGATTCCAATGGCTAAAAATTTTTCTAGATGTTAGGCACCGTGAGGAAAAAGAATTAGGCCAAAAGGAGCTATGGTTTGTGAGAAATAAATTAAATAAGAGGTGAGCTCTTAGCTATATCTCCCTCATTTCTTGTTCTTTTTTGGTGACTCATGATGCTAAATCATAGCTAAGACATGTTTGATAGTGTGTGTGAGAGATTGGTGGCCATTAGAAGCTAGCTTCAAGGTCACAGAGGAGTTACAAGTTCACCGTGGAAGTTGGAATTGGGCTGGCAACTTGCTTATGGATGGGATTGACATCTTTAAAGGCTCATGTAAGTGAATTTATAGCTTTTTCTTCATGGGCTTTGGGTGATTAGGTTAGTAAACTTGGTGATATGGTGGCTAGAATGTTAAAATTAAAGATAATTCCTTCTTTGGTTGTGATGAAATAGTGCACATCTAGCATTTTAGGGAGTATGTTTTGAGAAGCTTATTAAAATTGGCTTTATTTCTTTACTATTTTTAAGGGATATGTGTACTTGTGTTTGTTGTACATGGGCTAAGAGATAACTTCAATATTTTATGACATGTTAGAATGAAATTTATGGCTATTTGAGTTGTGAAATATTGGTGAAATTGGCATTAGAATTTAGTACCTGTGAGTTTTTCTTAGTGTATGATATGATGGTGGCAAGTAACCTATGGTAATTTGTTTGGAATTGAGTATAATTATTACATGGCATTTATTCTTGATTGAATTTTGATGTCAAGTGAAAAGGATATGGAATTTGAGTATATATTTCTCTTAGTACCTGAGAATAGATATTAGTGATATGGTTTGTAACATAGTTCTTAAAAATATTTAGTATGTGCATTATGTTGACTATGAACTTAGTTAATAATTAATATGAGTTTTAAATGATGTACATAATATATTAACATAACAATGTACACTTGAAAGGTACCTTGAAAGGGCTAAGAAAGTCTTGGTTTAAAAAAATATAATTAAAGATTGGAATAGTGACTTAAAAGTGGCCTTAAATGAACCAACAAGTGAACCTTCCTTATGACTCTAAGAGGCTAGTATTGATTTACACATTGGCCATGGATTTGGCTTAGTGACAATGGCAAGATGCCTAGAATTTTAGCCATGGAATTGCCCCAGATTTAGTTTGCTTTATTGCCTAGACTTTTGCCATGGACTTGGCTTAGATATAATTGGCCTAGTGCCTAGTGAAATATTAAAAAGAATAGTGAACACTAAAATGAAATGGGACTGAAAACATCCCAAAAAACTGACTTCCAAAAGTGGTCAAAATAACCTATAACTATACAGTAGACCTCTACCTGAACCAAAAATATCACCGGACTAGAAAGTAAAAAGTTTTAAAGTGGAAATGCCATTATAAATTATACCATAAGACATCTTGATTTTTTATCATAACAGACCTAAAAATTATTTCTAAATTTTACTCGATAGAGCCAAAAAGTGGTTATACTAATCTGAATAAAATTTTAAAGTATAAGATAAAATTTTTATTTGCTTATGTTTGAGACTCAAATATTATAAGAATAATTTTGGCTAATAAATAAATTAAAATTAAGCTACTTGACCCATTTGTTAGACACCCACTAAATGGGTTGACCGATCAACTTAGGGTTCTACAGCTGCTAGTTATTGGTGACTGGAGAGGTCTATAGACTGATCTTTATTATGTCACCCAATCAGTTTAGATATTCATTGGTGGCTAGAGAGGTCTACAGACTGATCTCCATTATGTCACCTAGTTCTTGACTATTATTTGTTGTTTGGGAGGCCCATGAGCTGATCTCTATTATGCCACTCATTTATTTTTATTTTATCTAGGGAGGTTACGGCTGATCTCTATTATGGCACACATGTCGATGCAGTGGTGTAGGTCCAGAATGGGGACCATTATACTAGTTATTATCCCTTTAGATCTAGTGTTTTAAAGTTTCATCTTCCTAGTTAGGCTAGAGAATTAACTCAAATAAATAATTAAAATAATTATGAATAGAAAGATTAAGTATAATGGAACGGTGTATCCTCAACTTTGATAAGATGCCAGTTAAAGGGCA
>CANXYI012191575.1:0-11501 GCA_948208565.1 Hura crepitans | reverse complement strand
TGGTAAAAGTTTCAAAATTTTTAAATTTTTACTGCATTTTTTTGCAAAATGTGCTTTTGAAACCAACAGTATCATCCGAGTCTAGTTATATTAAACACAATTAATTATATATTATTTTATATAATTTGGTTTTTAAGGGCTTCACATATGCAAATTTTTGTAATCAATTTTCATGATTTTGTTCATATTTAAGTCATAATTAAAATTTTTATTTATGTTTTAATTGAATCAAAATATGATTTGGTTCAATTTCAAAAATACTACCTTGATTTTGCATGATAAAAAACTTATTTTATCATAATGAATGGTGAAATAAGTTTTTAATGTTCAAAACATTTCTTACTAATTTTAATTGGCTTTTTGCTTCAAGTAATCATCAAATAGATGATTTAAAATATTGATTTTAATTCTAGATATCAAGAAAAATATTTGGAAGTCAAAATAAATTGAAATAAATCAAACAAAATTATAATTGTTTTTGATAGCCAATGAAAAAATCGATTAAGGTTCTTGTGGATTCTTCAAATTATTTTTATTTTTTTCAATTCTAGATTTGTTATTTCATAAATATGAGATGTTGTTATGAAGTGTATTTAAAATTTTAAAGTGGTTGGAATCAATTTTAATGGCATTGGATGTATATTTCTATTTAACTATCATGTTCTTGACTGTATTCATTTACAGTCAAGAATTATTTTATCTACTAAATTAGCAATGGTTGGTATGGCTAACTAGTTGATTTTGATTGATAAAATAGTCAATTTTGATGCAAATGGCCAGTGAAATTTGTTCTAAAATGCTTGGAATTGATTCAGTAAAATAGATAAAAAATTGGTTCAAATTGTGAATAATCAATTTTAGCTAAAACATAGAATATCATTTTTAATTTTTGAATATTAAGATATCAATTGGATTGATGATTTTAATTTTGGAATTGATGCAATTATATTTTTAAATGTAATTAAATGATAGTAATTGAATGATCAATTATTAATATTGATATTTAAAATCCAAATAATATGTAAAATTATTTTTGATAATTCAATGAGATTGAATTTTTGGGTCATTTTTATGGAGAAGGTTTCCATTTGTAAAGCTTAATCAAATATGGATTTTAATAATATTAATGAGATTAATATGGATTAAAATTCCTTACTAGAAATCAATCAATGATTGATCATAGTTGAAATTGCACAAAAGGCATGAAATTGAAAAGTTTTAATTTTGTGTGAAATAAAATTATATAGAGCAAGTTTTACAATAGAAATGCATATAAGGGTGTATGTTTTGGTATGATGATCTAGCAAATGGGCTTCTAATCAATGTGATTGTTCATCTGCATGATTTTATTTTCATTAAATGAGGTCTGTATGTCCTTGCCTATCTCCTATAATTTGTTATATTTCTTTTCTCATCTTACTCTCCTCAAATGTAATTTGAGATTTTCTTGACAAGAATTTATGTAATTAGATAACATAGGATTAGATCAGGAAAGAGTACATGAAGCTGTGGAGCAAGAAAATGGTGCCAAAGTAAAAGCCTAAGAAATAAGAATTTTACAAGTGTTATAATTTATGGTTTCAATTTCTTTTAATGGGTTTTAATTCATGTATCTGTCTAGGATTTGGTCTAAGTTGGTTTTTCTCAATAGCCTAAAAATACCATTATAGAAATGCCTATTGCTAGATCATATGATTAGTGATTATTATATGTTTTTAATGTGATTTAAATATACTATACATGCTGAAGCACCTTAACCATGTATAATGAAACTTGAAATAAGAAAGCCCTCAATAATATTAAGATGTACAAGCTTTCCGCCATAATGGGTTGAACTAGAGTTCTTTTTAGAATTGGGTTGTTGAGCATACTCAAGCTTATTCTACATTGAGTATGTTCAAAATATTATGATTGGTTGTCTTAACTGGTACACTAACTTGTTGAGCATACTCAAGGTTAATGACACCATAGGCAAGATTGGGGAAATGCATGTATCAAGAGTTAATAACCTCATGATTTAGTAGTTACATGAGATGCAATTGGTTTAGAAGAAACCTACCATGAAATTTGAAAAGAGCTTGTTAAGCATACTCAAGGTTAATTTTGAATAGTATATGGATACTGACCTATTAAGAAAACTTCCAACATTTTTTCTTAGATAAACTAATAAGGGCTATTCATTTATAATAAATTAATGGGAGTTAAGTATGATTAATTATAGACCTAATTAATATATTTTGTGAGCATAAACATTTTCTAACATGATTTCATTTTTACACCTAGGTTTTTGCAATCATGTCATCATCAAATGCAAATCTGAGAAGCTTACTCAAAAAAGACAAGCACACTAAGTCCAATTTCATGGACTAGTATATAAATTTGAGGGTTGATCTCAAAGCTGAAAAGATTGCCTATATATTGGACATGACAATCCCACCCATTTTGTTTAATGATGTTTTTATTGATGTTTAACAAAAGTTTTTGAAACACACTGAGGACAATGATTTGGTCTCATGTATTATGTTAGCCTCTACATCCATGGAGCTTCAAAAATAACATGAGCATATGGATGCTTATAGCATCATCTTTCATCTGAGGAGTTGTTTGATAAATAGGATCCTATATAGTGGTATGAAGTTTCTAAGTGTTTATTCCATTCTAGGATGGTGGATGGCACTTTAGTTGTACGTAAGGGTTTAAAGATGTTGGGCTACATTGGGAGGCTTGAAACTCTCGATTTTGTGATGGATCATGAATTAAGTGTTAAATTAATTCTACAGTCTTTACTTGATAGTTATGGGCAATTTGTCCTTAATTATCATATGAATAAGTTTTCCCCCACTTTATCAAAGCTTGTCAATCTTCTTAAGTTTATTAAAACTTTTGTTAAGAAGAATAAGGTGCTAATGGTGGTTGAATTTTCTTCTTCCTAGAAGGGAAAGAAAGGAAAGAAGAAGAAGAAAAAAATTGCTAAGGCCCCAAGTAGGGTTAAGAAGAAGGGCAAGCAGCTTGCTGCTAAGAAAGAGACTGACCCAAAAGGCACTTGCTTCCATTGAGGTAACATCGGTCATTGGAAAAGAAACTGCAAGGCTTACTTAGTGTCTTTAAAGAAGGAAAAGCCATCTGATGCTTCAACTTTAGGTATTATGTTATTGAAATAAATACTACTTTAAATAACTATGCTTGGGTATTAGATATTGATTTTGGGTCTCACATATGCTATGATATATAGGGACAAAAGACTTGTAGGAAGCTAAAGGAAAGTGGTTTGGACTTGTTTATGGCAAATGAAGCAAAAGTTGCTGTGTTGGCTATAGGGACATATCATTTAAATTTAGCTTTAGGGTTGGTTTTGGAATTAAAGAATTGTTACTTTGTTCCCCTCTCGATTTAAGAACATTATTCTATTTCTTGGTTAGCTTAACAAGGTTTTTTTTATCTATTAAGAACAATGGTTGTTCTATTTGGTTGAATGATTTATTTTATTGTTTTGGCAAAATAAGTGAAAGATTTATGTTATTGATATAGAGAAACCAATATATAACATAAACATAAAGAGACTTAAGATAGATAGTCTTGAACCATCTTTTTTATGAGATTGTCAACTTAGTTATATAAATGAGACTCGCATGAACACCTTTTAGTGGTAAAGGTGAACGTGCCAGTAGTTTATTAGAAATAATACATTCACATTTATGTGGTCCAATGACTACACATGCTAGAGGTGGTTACTTATACTTTGTTACGTTTATCGATGATTATTCTAGATATAGGTATTTATACTTGATGAAGCACAAATATTAAGCCTTTGAAAAGTTCAGAGAATTTAGAAATGAAGTAAAACAGCTTGATAAGAGTATTAAAACACTTAGATCAGATTAAGGTGGTGATTACTTAAGTCAAAAGTTTCAAGGTTATTTGAGAGATAATGGTATTATATCTTAGTGGACTTCATCATATTCAAAACATAATGGTGTTTCTAAAAGGAGAAATTGAACCTTGTTGGAGATGGCTTGATCCATGATAAGCCATGTTGAGTCACCGAAATCCTTTTGAGGTTATGTATTAAAAACTATTGTTTATCTATTAAATAGAGTTCATTTAAATCAATTAATGTTACACTATATGAGATGTGATATGACAAGAAACCTGTAGTTTCCCATTTGAAAGTATGGGGCTATCCTGCTTAAGTAAAGAGGACAATGTTTGATAAGCTTGAAGCTAAATTTGATAAATGCTCATTCATAGGATATCCTAAAGAATCATTAGAATATTACTTTTATAATCCTTTGGAATAAAAGGTGTTTGCGTCAAAGCATGCTATCTTTTTACAAAAAGAGTTTCTTATAAAAAAAGATAGTAGGAGTACAATTGAACTTGATGAAGTTCATGACCTACAAACTAAAGTAGAACAACTGATGCATTTTGAACCTATTACTCATGTTGATGAAGTAATAAAAGAAACTATTGCAACACAATCTCCTAGGAGATTTACAAGAGTACATACTATTCCCGATAGATATGGATTTCTTATAAGTGAACAGAAAAATATACTGTTAGTAGAATATAATAAGCCTACAAGTTATAATGAAGTTATAAAGAGTTCAAAATTTGAATTATGGCTGAAGGCCATGAAACTCGAAATAGATTCCATGTATGATAACCAAGTATGAATTTTGGTTGATCTAACTAAAGGGATAAATCCCATTGGGAGTAAATTAATCATTAAGAAGAAGACCAACATGAAAGGTAATGTTAATCATTAAGAAGAAGACCAACATGAAAGGTAATGTGATTACCTATAAAGCTCCTTGGGGCAAAAGGATATCATTAAAGGCAAAGAATTGACTTTGATGAAACATTTTTCTCCTATGGCCTTGCTTAAATCCATTAGGATCTTACTTGCTATTACCACTCATTATGGTTAGGATATTTGGCAAATGGTTGTAAAACCAACCTTCGTTAATGGGAACCTAGTAGAGAAAGTATATATGACACAACCTTATAGTTTCATATCCAATGATAGTAATAAAGTACGTAAGCTTCAAAAGTCCATTTATGGACTGAAACAAGCATCAAGGGGTTCGAACATCTGCTTTGATGAAACAATCAAAGAGTTTGATTTTTCTCAATGTGTTTATAAGGTTAATGGGAGTGTAGTAGTTTTCCTTGTGTCATATGCAGATGACATATTACTCATAGGAAATGACATCTCTATCCTCTAATATGTAAAAATATGTATATCTAAACAATTCTCCATGAAAGACCTTGGAGAAGCAAGCTATATTCTAAGTATTAAGATATATAGAGATAAATTTGAGAGACTGTGGGTCTTTCACAGTCTACATACATAAACAAAAATGCTAAAGAGGTTTATCATGGATCACTCAAAGAAGGGTAATCACCCTATGACTTATGGGAGTTCTTTTCTAAAGCTATGTGTCCTACAACACATGTGCATAGAGAATACATGAGTAGAATACCATATGGTTCTATTGTTAGATCTACTAGATATGTTATGTACGTGACCCAATGTATGTAATAAGCCCCTTACCTGATTCCCCCATTGAAACTAGGATAGAGAGATGTTACTCATTATAGTGGAACATAGGTTGAAAATCTGGCAACATAATAACTGTCCGAAAGCCTACTAAAAATTTTTAACCTGTAAGAAAACAATTCTATAACATATACACATTTAACCATTCATCAACATCTTCTAACACACATAATCATGTTACATATCATCTTATATCCATGTATACACACACTATAACAATATCAAGCATATAACACGTAACATCACATCATGTTAGCGAGTTCGTCAATTCTTGTGACTACTCTAGATCACAACTAATCTCACTTCTAAGAAAATAAGTGTTTTATAAAGGCCCACCTACCCTATCTTAACCACCTATACACAATTATACCTACATGCATTTAAAATAAGAACCAGTACCCTCATACTAATCTGCCTCAGTACTTGATGTGAGTACATTTATGATTATACAATAAGAAATAATCGACTATGTTATACCCCCACACAAATAATTTCCTTTCTATGTGCTATGATATAATAAAAATTATTAACTAGTAATGTCTTGTTTGCTGAGATTCTGGGTAAGACTACAGAGCATGATGTCCTGTGTCCTCTTTAGCATTTCCTCCCATAACCTACATATATGATGGTCACATTGTTAGTACTCTACTTATATTTAATCAACACCCTTTTACATCCTATGGTATCTTATTCATGACTCAATAAGTGCATATGAGAATGTAACTAAAGTGAAGAGGAAATTATGCCTATAGCTATGCTAATGTTTATATTAATGCTTTAAATACATATCATACACCAACTTTCATAATTTAGCTTAAGCATTTTATCTACAGTCTGGTATCAAGCAATTTCTTGTTCTAAAATTATTGGTTATATGCAGCCTAATTTTAAGTCATACAAATTGTCAAGTATGACTTGCCTTACCATATGTACTTCAATTGTTGAAACGTATCTACATTTTTCATGTTCTAATAACATGCATTCATTTAGCTATTGTTACAAATTGACTGCCACTCTTCATCGAGATAATTTCGTAGGATTAGTTATACTACAACGTTACATGTATATCTATATCATGCTATGATTTGTGAATCATGTAACTATTATTCTATTAACTTATGTCTATTTCATGTCAATAACATATCTCATGTTTTATTATATATCCATATCATACAATAACTCATAAATCTTGTGACTATAATTTTAATAGCTTATGCATATGTCATTTCATAACACATTTCTTAATTCTCATTAACTTTATTTTTACCTGATACTAATGTTTTTAAATTTTAACATAATTACTCTTAGATAAAGCCTTGAGTAACTCACACCTAGAATCACCCTGAGAAAGGGTAAACAGGTTGAAAATTGTAAGCTAAAAATGTGACAAGTGTGGGCTTGCCTATTGTCTTGCTAACTTTGTACTGCAAGCAAAAAAAATATCTATGGTCTCAGCCACTATCAACTACAAATAGCTCATATGGCACTCATGCCAAGCTATAACTGTCACAGATCTGTATAAAATCTCTCTCTCGCATGCCAAAGCTATCCTAACCTAGAGTTTGTAAGGTTTACCTTAGGCTCTGGGTTTAAATTTGAAACCCTTAAGTTTTAATCGTGTTAGAAATTATGCATAGTGGTTTCATCTATTTAGAGTATTAATTTACATTTACTTAATTGTTATATTCAATTTAATACTAATTCTATGATTAATAGCATGGGTATTACTCATAATGTAAAAAGTTATAGTCTGTGGCAATTTCTTATGTTCATAAGATTGGGTTTAACTATTTCTATTAATGCATTTTTGATGTACTCTTTATTTCTTACTCTTTTACCTTCCTAGAATAACTTTGCATGATCCTTAATAACTGACAATAAATTTTATGAACATACAATTAGCATAACTAAGACTTTCAAGGTGATATGAACAATTATACCCAGACACTCAATCTAGTATACAACTATCAGGATGCATGAGTTATGTGCATTGAACATAACCATGTTAATTATGCATGAGTGTTTGAAAATCTAGACACAATCACTATAACCTACAAGATATGCATCGTGAGAAGAACACGAATAAGACACTTATACATAAGTGTTTAGTGATGCCATTATGATTGTTATATTTTACAATACTTGTTAATGCACAAGTATGTAACTCATAGAACTTGAACTAGAATACAAAAGAAAGCTCATGCAAGATGGTAGGCACATGCTACTAAAAGTATGACCTTTATGTACAAAGTAGAAGTTTTTACCTCTATATTGAGCATAAGATTTCTTCACTTGGAACTAGCATTCATAAATAGTTTGGTTAATCTCACTAGTATAAATACTCATTAAATTAAGTTCCTTAGGTTTCAATTAAGTGCAATCTACCTAATACCTTTACCTAATACCTGAACCTAACATTTACTCGCTGAAACCAAGTTCTATAATTCATATGATTGACTCTGCCTAGTGCCTATTGTGCCTTAAGCATTCCTTTTTGTACATAAAAAATTACAATTAAATGCCTCTATTTACATATGTATAAGTTATATCCCAATTTAAAGAAAAAATGTACCTTCGGGTTAAACTAGAGCAATCACACATGAACTACAATTAAAACCTCAAAATTAAACATCCTGACCTAATAGAGGTTGCTCCATATGACATTTATCTTTCTTTCCATTGGGTGATGCTTATGTTCCCACTTTTGTCCCCCTTATAGCAATGCATGCCCCCTTAGTTACCCCTAGTTCTTAATTTTCCCATCTATCCACAACTACCCTTTTTCCCTCTTTTACCCTATTAAATTTAGACCTCCCAGAGCCTGCTTATTTTACCTTAATAACTACTGAAATACCAAATTTAGACCTATGATTATACTTGTAAGGACAGTAGTTACAATATCGACACTTCCTCCTCATCTTCTTAGTCTAGCTATCCTCGGAGTCCTGTTGTTTAAAGCTTGGTACTTAGCTCAAACAACCTCTTTAAACATAAGTCCTAAATCTGTAATCATTTTACTGCTGCAAAATTCCACAGTTGGCTCCTGCCATTTAGCTTAGTTTTTATCCATGTCTTTGTTAGGTATAGCTTTGACTTAGTGAATTTAGATTGTGAGAGAAGGAAAAAAAAGAGGAGAAGTAGAATAGAGGAAGAAAAAAGAAGAAGGAAAGAAGAGAAAATATTTCTTTATTGGTAAAAACTACTGGTCCCCTCATGAGGAACCATTACATATAGGAATTTAGAATGAGCTGTATTCAGGAAACTCGTTTGCAATAAAATTGCTGTCTTCTCAAGTTGCTTCCACACTTAGAAGTTACTGCCATTTGATGAGCAATTGTGTAACATAGGTTTCATTGATTAGTACAGTCCTTTTGTTAAGAACCATCTTAGGCAAAAGAGAAAATTCCCCATCCACTAATGAAGGCAATGTAGATATTGGTGAAGCATTATCCCCTATCTTTTTAAGCAGCAAAACATGGGATATAGGGTGAATTTTGCAGTTACAAGGTAGTAAGAGTTTGTAGGCCACTTTCCCCACTCTTTCCCCAATCAGAAATGGCCTATAATAACTGGCTGTGAGCTTCAAAGGGTAGCTAAGGTACACTGCCTATAAGGTTGGATCTTGAGATAGACCCAATCACCCATCAAAAATTCTCTATCTAATCTATGTTTATCTGACTACTACTTCATCTTATTCTTGGATGCAGCTAGCCGGTCCTTAAGGTAGGAGGATATAGCTTCTTTGTCTTATAGGAATTGTTCCATTGCTACCACCAAAGAAGTGGTAATTGGGAGGTTATTTAAGGAGGGAGGATACCCATAAGTTGCTTGAAAGGGACTCATTTTAATTACACTATAAAAGCTAGTATTATACCAGAATTCAACAAGGCTTAACCACCTCATCCACATCTTGGGTTTGTGAAAGGTCATGCAGTGCAAATAAGTCTCCAAGCATCTATTTAACCTTTTCGATTGCCCATCTAATTGAGGGTTGTATGCTGAACTGAAATGGAGATTTATGCCCAAGAGTTTCATTAACTCTTGCCAAAAATTCCCAGTGAATGTTCTATCTCTATCTGATAATATAGTTTTTGGCATGCCATGAAGCTCAAAGATGTTAGAGAGAAAAACTTGTGCTACCATGGCTACTGTGAATGGATGTGTCCAAGGAATAAAGTGCCCCATTTTCGTGAAGCGATTAATTACCACTAGAAGTGTCATAACCTTCTGATTTGGGTAATCTTTCGATGAAATTCATGGTAATATCTTGTCAGGCCTGGTCAAGAACAGGAAGAGGCTGTAACAAGCTTGGGCTCACTATTGTCTCATTCTTACACCGTTGACAAGTGTCACACCGAAGAACCCACTGCAATACACATTTTTGCATGCCAGACAAATAGAAGGACTGTTACAGTTAGGAGAGTATCCCTCAGACTTCAAAGTGGACACCAATGGGAGAATTATGGCATACCATGAGTAATTTATGCTTGAGTGTGGTAGCAGACCTTACATAAATTATGTGCTTATACTTCATGATCCCTCTTACCAATGTGTGATTCGCATAGGCATGGGAATCCACCGATAAGGCAATGATCATCTTTTTAGCCTTAGGGTCCCCTTGATAAGAATTAAGCACCTCTTGAACCCATAAAAGAGTGATGCTAGAGATAGCATATATAGATGAAAAAGGCATGTCTTTGAATTGTCTAGAAAGTGCATCTGCAACCTTATTTTCTATGCCCTTCCTATACTGGATGACATAATCTAGTCCCAACAATTTGGATATCCTTTTATGCTGAATCAAATGAAGAAGCCTTTGTTCTAAGAGGTCTTTGATACTTTTACGATCAATTCTTATGATGAACGAAGTGTACTCTAAATAATGCCTCCACTTAGAAACCACCAATACTATGGCCATTAACTCTCTTTTATAGGCTAAAGCTTATTGATGTCTAGGACACAGAGGCTTTGAGAGGAAGGCTATAGGCCTCTCGATAAGCATGAGAACTGTACCCAATCCATAACTACTAGCATCACATTCTAAGATAAAAGGTTAGGAGAAATTAGGGAGAGCCAAGATAAGAGCTTCAGTCATTCGCTGCTTAAGATAGTCAAAGGCTGCTTATGCACCTTGATGCCAAATAAATTGGTCTTTCTTTAAGAGTTCGATGAGGGGTTTAGCAATTACCCCATACCTAGCAATGAATCATCAATAGTACCCAATAAGCCTAAGGAATCCCCTTAGTCACTTGAGTGTAGAAGGGGTTGGCCAAGCTAACATAGCTTCCACCTTGCTAAAATTAGTAGAGACTATCTGTAGAAATGACATGGCCCAAATAATGAATAGAATCCTTACTGAATTCACATTTAGAGGCCTTTTTGAATAGTTGATGTTGTGTGAGTACTTAGAAGACAACTTCCAAGTGTTCTAAATGCTGATCATGAGAGGAACTATAAACAAGTATGCCATCAAAAAACACCAGCACAAACTTTCAAAGAAATGGATGAATGATGTCATTCATCAAAGACTGATAGGAAGCCAGGGCATTAGTGAGCCTAAAAGGCATCACTAGAAACTCATAGTGCCTTTCATGTGTGCAGAAGGCAGTTTTTGGTATGTCTTCCCATTTCATTTGAATCTGATGGTAACCAGACCTCAAGTCTATTTTGGAGAAAATGGTTGCCCCATGAAGCTCATCTAACAAATCTTCATTGATAGGTATGGGAAACTTATCCTTGATAGTGGCCTTGTTTAATTCCTGATAATTAACACAAAACCTCCATATCCCATCCTTCTTCTTCACTAAAAGAACTGAGGAAGCAAAAGGACTTTTGCTAGGCTGAATGATATGATTTTATAGCATGTCTTGCACTAATGCTTTAATTTTTGTTTTTTGATGATGAGAGTATCGATAAGGTCGAATATTGATGGGTTTAGTAT
>CANXYI012191562.1:0-14679 GCA_948208565.1 Hura crepitans | reverse complement strand
GCACATAGAGATTGATCAATACTTTATCAAGGAAAAAGTACTTGAAGGTGCCCTAAAACTACAGTATGTGACGTCAGATGAGCAAGTTGCTGATGTGTTCCCTAAAGGATTATGTAATAGGACCTACCATACCTTAGTTTGCAAGTTGGGCATGTGCGATATCTATGCACCAACTTGAGGGAGAGTGTTGATGTGTGTAAATAAAAATTGTATTCTGATTAGGATTCTAATCAGGAATTATAGTCATATTAGCTTTATTGTATTTTTCTAGTTTAGGACTCCTAGAATTATATATATATACCCCATAGCTCTTGCAAAATACACGAGAAATAATAACAACTCATATTTCTGAAAATTCTACACTTCCAGAGACCCATGTCAGGACTCAAGCCATTGAAGATAGAGGCCACCTTGTTGCTCCAATTTGCTATTGAGGAGATGGAGTTGCTCTTCAAATTCCCCCATTGAGGTTATGGGCTCATCAGAGGTGGTGTTTTTGAGTTTGCGAGCTATTGGATTCTTGCTCATAGATGCTCTATTTTTGAATCACAAAACAGAGATGAACAGAGTAATAGTGTGGAAGAGAAGAAAAATTTGAAGAAGAAGGAATTGCCGACCAAGGAAGTTTGGGCTCTAATACCCAATTTGTTAGGAATAATTTCCTAAGAGAATTAAATCAGAGATTAGAAAAGAGAAGCAGACAATAGAGAAGAATCAGAAAATTTCCGGAAAAAAGAGAGCAAAAGGAGAGAGAGAGAGAGAGAGAGAATGAGATTTCATTGAAATTGCAAAAAGTTGTCCCAATATCTAGAACCGTTACAATTATAGAAAAAATGCTGCTGAGTTGTGCTAACTAACCCACACGCTAACTATTGCTCTTAGCTGTAATTCTATAAACTTCTACCCTTACATAACTGCCTTCCCTTTTTTACCCTTTTTACGTGTATATGTAACAATATGTTAAGCCTATTATACAACAACTGCCACATTACAGATAAGCACTAATTTTGTACTTGATCCTCAATTTTGTAGAAACATGTCTAGTTCACAAATCACTCGTACAAAATGTCCCTTTCTATAATAAGCAACTTATTTTTTCCAGCAAATTCAACACTATAAGGAATTCAAAGTCCATAAAATTTCAGCAATAATATGATTATCTAACTTCCTGAGTCCCTATCAATTATATTTAGTACTTTACAAATTGGATAAATACGGTGCTCAAAAAAAGGTAGCTCCACAATAATTTGTGAATGATCAATACGTTTTATGGGAAACTCAAGAAAGGAAGAATTAGCCGTTGGATAAATTCAACTCGCTAACAATTGAGGTGAAGCCTGAAACTAAGTCAATTAAGAGTTCCTAAGCTTTTGAAACGAAACCATGAGCAAGATCTTTATTGCTTTTACTGTGGTCAAAAATAAAGTCGAACTATATTAACCATCCCAATAAAATAGCTTAGGACATAGATCAAATTTCCTTATAAGATCCTCTCTGAGAAAAAGGACAATCCTTCAAAAGAATGAAGTAGTGGCTAACAAGATGGCTTTCAAATTTGACAACCATTTAACATCGAAGATCTTGTTGCACGTCACTGGTGATATGTGTTGTAGACCAGGAGAGGTCTATATCTTCTTCTTCTTCTTCTTCTTCTTCTTCTCCTTTCCATCCAACTTTTTCTTAATTTTTTCACTTCATTTAAATAATTCTTTATAAAACTCTCATGAAGTTTATCCTCAGGTTATCCATACACCTTGAGATATTTTTCTCAGCTAGACTTTTTTATTTATTATTCCGTCCTTGTATAACTCTTATAGCCAATTGTTTCCTCTCCCAAGATATCCCTGCGACATACCCCTTCCAATATCAAACCATAATTTTATTCAAGACTCTCCTTCCATCAGTTTATGCACTATTCTTAACACAATGGGATTGAATATCTTCTCCAATTTCTTCATACTAATCCCGTGAACGAATTTATGCAAACTTTTGAATGTCCTATACTTTTATGCAAAAGACTAAAAGGACTTCATGTAAAGAAGTATGATAAAACCAATAACAAGGCAATGCTCCTTATGAGCTGTACCAGCCGTCATATGAAAAATTTTAGGGAAACCTTCAAAAAAGGCCTAATGTTTGAGCCAATTTTCAATTACAACCCTATCATTTAAAATTTAACAATTGAAACTCTAATATTTGTGAGCATATCAATAAAAATTCTCTATCCATTTTTCCGTTAAAATTAATAAAAATTTCAATTTTTTATTACAAAATTATTTTTTAAATTTTTATTTAGTAATTAACATAATTAAAAATTAATAATAAATTTTTATTATTTAAATTGGATTATTTTCTTTAAATTTGCTCATATATAACTAATATTTAATTATTTAATAAAAGAAATATTTAATTTTATCCAGACGTGATGAAAAAAATATAAAATTTATTTTCTAATTTAATTTCATAAAAATTGTTAGTTTTCAAATTTAATTTATGCTGAAAATTTAATATTACTATTGTTATTGTTACTGTTATTGGCTGACAAACTTCATCCATAGATTAAAAATCATATTTGTGAACCATACTTGTTTTGCATTGAACCAATGCTTATATATATAAAATAAATTGAATAATTTTTTGTCAATCAACCAAAAGAGAATTTAGTTTTAAAAAAATGAAATTTAGATAAAGCCGACAAGTTATAAGCAAGTAGGTAGCTAGATGAAAAATTGTAAAGTCAATTAACGAGTGAATTACACAAAAGGCCATTAAACTTTAGCATCTACAACGCAGCGGTTACAAAAGAATTTTTATTAATCAGAATATAAACAAAATAATGTTGACTTACAAATAAAGTGAAAATTACCAGGAAACACCAGTAACTGCCATGTGGTATGGCAGTAGAAAGATATGTGTAAACCAGCCACCCAAGTCGGCCAATAAAAAATAGACACGTGGCTTCCACGTGTTAAAAACCGGCATTTCCTTTTTTTTTACTTTTTGTGATAAATTTCTTTTGTGACCTCCGCGTTATAGATGACAAAATTTAATGACCTTTTGAGTAATTTGCTTGTTAATTAAGCACACTCAAATAAAAAATATATGAAAATTATGTAAGTTTTTAATTTTTTTTCCATTAAAAATAAAAACTGAACTTATTATTACTCAAATGGTAAGAAGTTCTAGTATACTTAGCAAACTCACAAGCATCTGAAGACTAAGAGTCAAACTGAGTTTTTGAAAACAAAATGAGATATAATTTTTCTAAGACAAAAAAAGATGAATACTCTAACCGCCTATGTCATTGGATTATCTCTTGGTTGACATCCTTACATCCTCCAAAAAGTGGTTGACATGGATCTGATTCTGGACTTCCTTCCACCATTTATAAGCTATCACACGTTCTACCATAGCAATCTTCCTCCCTATTTGAAGATCTTAAAAAACACAATGATAAAGGAAAAATTCAACTTTACAGTTCAAAGATTTGGTGATGGCACTTACGGATAACAAATTAACAGGAAATTAGGGAACATGAAGAACAGAAGATTGTTTATTATTTGGAGTACAAACAATAGAACCTGCTCCAAAAACAGTGGTTAAAGACCCATCAACTACCCTGACACTATCTAATTTTAAGCAAGGAGAGTAGGTAAGAATGCTTTTAGAAAAGCCTATTATGTGTCTATTCGCACCAGAATCAATAATCCATGAGTTAAAAGAAGCAATAAAAGCAGTACTTGATTTCACAAAATTGGATGTGGCATCAGAGGAGTAGAGTTAAGATAGAAGACACTTGAGATGCTGGATCTCATGAGAAGAAAAGGTCTCAGCTGAAGTAGTTTCATGGAATGAATCCACTGATTCAGATAGATTTGCTTGAGCCTTGATTGAATCGACTCGTTTTCCTCCACTACCTCTAGTAGATCAACCATGTAGCTTCCAACAGGTTTCTTTAGTATGCCTTGGCTTCCCACAACAGTCACAATGTAAGGTATCTTTGTCAAAATAAGGAATCTTAGGATGCTCAAAAGAACCAATAGCGACTAACCTAGATTTCTCAATGGGTGCTATGTAGAGCATGGCATTCCTCCTACTTTCTTCATGCTGGATGTAAGAATAGGCTTCTACAAGAGAAGGAAAAGGGATTTTCCCAAGTACTTGAACCCATATCTGATCAAAGTTATTGTTTAATCCAACAAGAAAATCATAAACCCATTCCTTTTCAATTAGTTGTTGAAATTTTACTGCATTCCCAATACAATCTGCTTGAAAGTCTTGGTAATAGTCCAACTCCTACCATAAACCATTCAATTCAAAGAAATATTGTGAAATAATCAACTCACCTTGTTTTGTACCACGAACGCGGTTGCATATTTCAAAGATTTGGGCATCGTTCCCCATACGGGAATATGTAAGCTTTGTTGCATTCTATATCTTTTTTGCAGTATCAAGCAACAAATATTGTCTAGAAATCTGTGGTTGCATAGAGTTGATAAGCCAAGACATAACTAGGGAGTTTTCAAAGTCCCACTGGCAGTACGCAAAGTTAGAGGAATTGGATTTTTTCTTGTCGCCATTAATATATCCTTGTAATCATCTAGCTTTGATAAACAAGAGACAGGATCTAGACCAGGGTATATAATTCACTCCCTTTAAGTTATACCGAACTGATTTGCACACAAGGATTATCCCAAACAAGAGCTTTTTTTTCCACTATCTTATTGTCCATTATAAAAACAAGAAAGGACTTGGACAAAAAATACAAAAATAGAGAACCTGATGAAAAAAGGATCTGATGACTAGAAAGGTGATTGCCAGCGTCGGAAGCATTAGGCGAAGGCGGAGGAAGCGAAAAAAACAATGATCAAAGTTGACACACGCGCCGGCGCGTGAAACAGTGATGGCGGCGTACAGGTGGCGCATGTGGTCATGCGCGGCAGCCACTAGTGGTCGAATTCCGACAACAAGCTAAACTAGAGACAGACTTCCGTCGTGTATGGGTGGTGACAACAAAGAGGGAGAGAAACTCGACCTCATCACACTTATAAAAAAAAAAAAAAAGAAGAAAGCCTACTATTCTAAAAAAAAATATTCTTAGAGAGAGGATAATCAATCTTCGAAAAAGAACCTGGCTCTGAAACCATGAAGAATTTGAGAAAAGAGATTTTATTGATTCTCTCTTATGTTTAAAATAATCAAAGTACAAGGGCTTTTATACAGAGTTCTTATTACTGATTAGAAGTATACAGCTAGCCTACATAATTACATAAATCAAAAACATAATTACAGAAATCATCTAAATAAAGTAACAAATCATATCTAAATAGAGTAACAAATTTAGGAGACTGTTTTGATTGGAGGAAATTCAGTTTCATGAAAAAGAAAAAAGCAAGATGTGGTTGCTAGATGAAGTGTAGAGGCAAAATTTTGAGCTATGGCTCTTGCAACATGTGAACTTATTTGACTAAACCAACTTCTTGAAGAATCAAAAAGGAAAAAGTCCAAAGCATGAGGTTGATATGTGACAACCAAGCTGCTCTCTACATTGCCTCCAATCTAATTTTCCATGAAAGGACAAAGCATTGAGAAATTGATTGTCATTTCATTGGACAAAAATTGACTCTGGATGTATATTCACAAATTTTGTTAGATCCAATGATAGACCAGCAGATATCCTTACCAAGTCACTCAAGGGTCTAAGAATTAAATACATTTGTAACAAGCTTGGAGCATAAAATATATTTGCTCTAGCTTAAAGAGAGTGTTAACAAACCAGCTATATGTGTGAACACTAGCTCTGTGGATATTGATTGAGCAAATTATGGACTAATTGTTGCAATTTAGAAAATTAGTCAACTGTATTGATTACACTTTCCTTTTGTATGCTCATTCTTTTATGTATAAATACCCTAAAGAATTTTAAGAGGAAGTATAGCTTTATTATTCCTCAATATAATTTTTACATAAAGTAAAAGGTTTATATACAATTACGAAAACCTATATAAGGAAATACAATAAAACTCCTAATCTAATTAGGAATAAATAAGAATATGAATTAAATCTCTACAGCTGTCACAATAACTACATCATATATCATGCATGCCCAACTTAAAGCAGAGAAATCACACTTGCCCAACTTGGAGCATAGAGTATGAGAGGTTCTGTTACATAGCTCCTTAATGAACACATCAACCAATTGCTTGTGAAATGTCTCATGATATAGGCTCAAGACACCATTTGTCACTTTTTCTTCAATGGAATGTCGATCAATTTTTATATACTTGGTCTTATAACACTGAACTAGATTCTGAGCGATACTGATAGCAGCTTTATTATCACGATACAAGGCAATCTTTCCTTACTTGACAAGTTTAATTCTTCAAAACTTTTTGCAGCCACAAACCCCCTGACTTATAGCTCTATACTTTACCTCAGCACTCGATCGAGCAATTACACTCTATTTCTTGCTCCTCTAACTTACTAAGTTCCCTCCTAGAAGAGTGCAATAACTAGTGGTAGACCTTTTGTCATCTGGAGATCTAGCCCAATCTGTATCAGTATAGTATTTTATCTAGATAACCATGTTTAGCAAACAGTAACCTAAAGCAGATTTCAAATATCTCAGGATACAAAACCTTGCCTGCATGTGTGATTCTTATGGATCATGCATAAACTGGCTCACCATACTGATAGCATATGCAATGTCTGGTCTAGTGTGTAAGAGATAAATCAATCTTCCCATTGGTCTTTGATATCTGCCTATATCATCTGAATTACCAATTCTAGCTTGCAGTTTGTGGTTACTTTCAGTAGGAGATTCTACTGGCTTACAACCTAGCATGCCAATTTCTTCCAAGAGATCTAAAATATATATTCTCCGGAAAATGAAGATACCTCTTTTTGATCTGGCAACTTCAATCCCGAGAAAATATGTAGTTTCCCTAGATCCTTGATTTGAAATGCATTTTTCAAATCAAATTGATACATGCAAGTCCCAATCAAGATTGGCTGCACATGATTGCAAAATTTTGATTGTGTTCATTTTAGCCATTAGAGCAAAAGTTTCTTGGTAATCCACTCCATAGGATTGAATAATCCTCTAGCCAACTTTCAATTGATCCATCAGCTTTGTGTTTCACAATAAACACCCATTTGCAACCTATTAGTTTCTTTCCAGGTGAAGAAGTGACAAGCTCCCAAGTCTCATTCTTTACCAAGGCTTTCATTTCCTCAATCATTCTCCTTTCCATTCAGTATCTTCAAGTGCTTCTGTTATAGCTGGTTGCAGTAGCTGGCAGAAAAGAATAATGCGATCTTGTGATTTGTTTCCTTTCTTTAATTTTTAGACTAGCAAGACATAATTATTGTGATATCTTTCCTTTCTTTAATTTTAGTTTCCTAGACTAGAAGAGTTTATTTTAATATGTCTCTATAATTCAGCCTTAATTTGGACTTTCCATGTTTGTAATAACAATCTCTATTTTAAGAGACAGATGAATGAGAAATGGGCAAGCAGAAAGTTAAAAAGAAACCTAAGAGATTTGGTGTCTCTCTTTAAGGAGTCCTCAGGTATAAACTCCCTTTGACGAGCTTGATTACTTTGTCAAGATAGGCTGTTAACAAAATCAAAATAAAGTAAAGAATCTGTTGTCCAACGCAAATTTCCCAATTAATTGCCTAGTGACACGATCCTTGTCTTGTGGTCTTAACAACATGGTATCAAAGCCAAACACAATGGACGATTCTAGTTTAAATAATGACATTCTGTCCCCTCTTCAAGAAGAACAAGCAGCAAATGCAGCTAGGATTGCAGAAGTTGAAACGCGATTGGGCAGCCAGCTGCAACAACTATCTCTACAATTACAAGTGATAGTTGTTGGGTTAACCCACAACATCAGAAGAAATTCTGTTGGAACTGCCAACAGCAGCACTTTTGGGCAGCCACAAAACCAAGCAGCCCCTCATGTATAAGGAACACCATTAGCTCCTCGATATATTAAATTGTACTTTCCAACTTTTGATGGGACAGAAGACCCACTAATTTGGTTGCATCGCTGTGAGAAATTTCTCTAATTAGTGCACAAATGAGGTTGATAAGGTGGGATTGGCAGCATTTCACATGTTAGGAGAGGTGCAATTTTGGTACCATCAATTGGAACAAGAAAATTTCTCAATTGATTGGGCAAAATTTAAGGATATTGTTCTCTCAGATTTGAACCACCAGCCCACAGTAATCCATTGGGTGAGCTGGTTAATATGAAACAAATGGGTTCATTCGTAGAATTTCAACGTCAGTTTCAAGAATTGTTGGCAAGTGCAAGTAATTATGTGCGTGCAGATCAGCATGTTAGTCTTTTCACTGCAAGGCTGACCGACTCTATTCAACTTGACGTTGAGATGCACAATCTGCCAAATTTGGTTCATGACATGAATTTGGCCCGGGCTTCTGAGAAAAAACAGCAAATATTGCAAGAGTCAAGCATAACATCATCTCTTCCCTCTCCTATTTCCAAAGGTAACTCTAAACCGGGTGGGTCATCAACTGCAACAAGTACATTTTCACCTTTCGTTAAAAGGTTAACTAGTGCAGAGTTGGTCAAACAAAAAGCTAAAGGTCTGTGCTACAATTGTGATGAACTATTTTCAACTGCGCATCAATGTAAAAAATTATTTTGGCTGGAAATAAAAGATCAAAATGACATGGAGGCAGTCCAAAATGAACATGGTTAATTACATATATCCTTGCTTGAGCTTAAGGACAAGCTCAAATTCCAGGAGAGGAGTATTGTTATAGCTGGTTGCATTAGCTGGCAGAACAGAATAATGTGATCTTGAATGAACATGGTTAATAACATATATCCTTGCTAGAGCTTGAGGACAAGCTCAAATTCCAGGAGAGGACTATTGTTATAGCTGGTTGCAGTAGCTGGCAGAACAGAATAATGTGATCTTGTGATTTGTTTCCTTTCTTTAATTTTCAGACTAGCAAGGCATAATTATTGTGATTTCTTTCCTTTCTTTAATTTTAGTTTCCTAGACTAAAAGAGTTTATTTTATTACGTCTCTAATTCAGCCTTAATTTGGACTTTCCATGTTTGTAATAACAGTCTCTATTTTAAGGGACGGATGAATGAGAAATGGGCAAGTAGAAAGTTAAAAAGAAACCTATGAGATTTGGATCTATTTTCTTTAAGGAGTCCTAGAGTACAAGCTCCTTTTGACAAACTTGATTACTTTGTCAAGATAGGTTGTTCACAAAATCAAAATAAAGCAAAGAATCTACTGTCCAACGCAGATTTTCCAATTAATTGCCCAATGACACAATCCTTGTCTTGCGTTCTTAACAGCTTCCTTCCAATCCTATGGAAACACAGACAAAATGGACAAGACAAATGCTTTATAGGTAGAAGACAAGGAATTATAGGAAATAAAGTTAGATATAGGATGTTTAGTACGTGTCCTGCTACCCTTTCTCTAGGAGATAGGTTTATCTAGATCATCAGAAGGTAACTCACTAGAGGAGGATGATTCTTGGTTTGGAGTAAGTTGCACAATGGCTTCTATTGTCATCTTTATTCTCAAGTACCTTTTCAAATCAAGTGTATCCAACTGCCCAATATTCTCCCCCTAAATAATAGTCTCCCTAAACATCATTCTCCCTTAGGGTAAGATCCGTAAGAGTCACAAAACTAGGTATCATCCACTCACCATGCTCCCCCTAAAGAGACGATTGGATTGTGCTAAAACAAGGCTCATTTTCTCTAAAACTAACATCCATACTTACAAAATATTTCTTGCACCTATACCCTTTTTGCATTGGTGAATACCTAATAAAAACACACCTAAGGGCTTAAGGATCTAATTTGCCAGCATTTCTAATATGAAGAAAATAGACACACCAAACACCTTTGGAGGAACAGTGTAAGTATTTGTCTTTTGTAATATTTCTAAAGGACTCTTGTGGTTAAGAACTCTATGAGGCATTCTGTTAATAAGATAAGCAGCAACTAAAATTGCATTCCGCCAGTATGGCTTAGGAAGATTCATGATAAACATAAGACCTAACAACTTCAAATAATGCATATTGTTTGATGAATGATCCCATGTGACTCCAAATAAGCACCAAATCTACCATCCATGTATTCAATCCCATTATCAGTCCTAAGAACCTTTATTTTAGCATCAGATTGAGTTGTAACCACATTATGGAAAAATTGAAAACAAGAAAAAAAAAATCACTCTAATCCTCAAGTAGATATACCCAAATCATCCTACTGCAACAATCAATAAAAGTAACAAACCATCGACTACCAAAAAATAAAGTAGTTTGAGTAGGTCCCTATACATCAGAATGAATAGTTATGAAACGAAAGGTACTTTTATTATTACTTAAAAGATAAGATTTTTGAGAATGTTTAGCCAACTCACAAGCATCACAAAATAAAGAATCAAACTTAATTTTTGGGAACAAACTAGGATATAATTTGGCTAACACAAAAAAAGAGGGATGCCCTAACCGCCTATGTTACTATATTATTTTTTGGTTGACATCCTTATTTCCCCCAAAGAAAGCCTACTAAAGGCTAGGACCTTGATTTCGATTTAGCATGTATAAGGCATCGTGCAATCTACCACTACCAATCATTTTCCTTGTTTAAAGATCCTGAAAGCCACAATGATTAGGGAAAAATTCAATTTTACAGTTAAAAGTTTTCGTGAGTGCTAACAAATAAAAGATTAACAGAGAACCAAGGAACATGTAGCACATAGGAAAGTTTAATATTGGGAATACAAAAAATAGAACTTGTGCCAGATACAGTAGTAAAATAGCCACCGGCAATCTTGACAGTGTTCTTTTTTAGACATGGTGAATATTCAATAAGGTTTTTAGATGAGTCTGTCGTGTGTCTATTCACCCTAGAATCGATAATCCAAGAATCAATATCAAGATAAGCAGTAAGAGCATTACCTAACTGCACAAAGTTGGATTTAGCACTGGAGGAAAAGTCTGCATGAGGCAAGAGACGCTTGAGATGTGAATTTCATCAAGAGAGAATATATCAAAGGAATGTGTCTTAGAAGACTACAATCACTGATAAATTGGCCTGAGTCCTTGTTAAACTAACTTGTTTGCCTCCACAACCTCTATCTGGGCGGCCACATAACTTCCTGCAAGTTTCTTTAGTATGGCATTGTTGCCCACAATAATCACATCTCAAATGATTTTTTTCATAAATATGTGCCTTTGGTTGTTCAAAAGAACCACTAGCTGCCGTCAATCCAGCCTTCTCGACAAGTGGAATATACAGCATAGCACTGCACTTACTTTATTCCTATTGTACATAGGAATATGCCTCCTCACGAGAAGGAAAAATATGCCTCCTCGCGAGAAGGAAAAGGAAACTTCCCCAAAACATGAACTCTAATCTGATCACATTCATTGTTCAGTCGCGCCAGGAAGTCATAAACCCTCTCCTTTGCTATCAGTTTCTGAATTTGACCGCATGTCCTATAAAGTCTGCTTCAAAATCTTCATAATAAAGTTCTTGCCATAAGCTACTCAATTCAGAAAATACTGAGAGATTGTCAGCTCACCCTACTTTGTTCCATGAACTTTGTTCCAAATCTCATAAATCTGTGCATCAATGCCCACTCATGAAAAAATGAGAGACTAAATTCCATATCTTTTCCACAGTGAGTGTCAAGTAATAAGTATGTTCATGAAATTTGTGGCTGCATGGAGTTTATAAACCATGTCATGACAAGGGAATTTTCAAAATCCCACTAATTACAGATGGGATCATTTTTTGTTCATTTCCTTTTAGTACTAGTAATATAACCCTACACACCTCTGACTTTTATAAACAAGAAACAAGACCTTGACCATGCAAGATAATTTTGTCCATCACGCATTGCAGGACTAAATTGGAGGGAAGGTGTTGATATGTGTAAATTAGAATTATATTCTGATTAGGATTCCAATTAGGAATTATAGTCAGATTAAGTTTATTGTATTTTTCTGTTTTAGGACTTTTAGAATTGAATATACACCCTATAGATCTTGTAAAATAGACAGAAAAAATATATGAAAATTCGTATTTCTCAAATTATACATGGTATCAGAGCCATATGACCAGATTATAGGTTCATAAAATTCTGAAGAATTCAAAATTTTTATACTGTGAATAGTAAACCCTAAAAAACAAAAATTGGGGTTTTGTGATCTAGAGGCCTCTTGGTGTCTCACTGCCACTCCCATCAGTGTCGCCACACCGTCGCCAGCTCAATCGTCTATCTCCAGTCACTATCCGACGAGCGCATGTCTCACGCGCCACCACCCTTCTCCCACGCGCCGACACGTGAGCTTCACCGCCTCTACGCCACTCTAATCAGACGGTTGATACTCCATTTTGACAATTTTTTTGACCTGTCTGTGGCAAAATCTGGTGACTTTTTTGCTCCCCCTTAGCCTCAGTTTGTGTCTATACATTTTTTCCTCTCTGTGCTTTGGCTATACCAGGTTGTTCACTGCCTTCTTGGTATTTTTTATTTACTCCTTACTGTCTATTGTGTGGTTGGCTATTTTTTCACGAAATTTTACATAATGGCGGATGATAAGCGAATTACTGCCATTAGTACTGACAACCCATCCTTGCAAATTAGTCCAATTAAGCTTGATGGCAATAACTATCTTGCATGGTCTCGTTCATGTTTATTGTTTATCAAAGCTAGGGGTATGCAGGGATATATTACTGGGACTACACCAAAACCTATGGGTGACGATCTTCGTTATCATCAGTGGGATTCTGAAAATTTATTGGTTATGGCATGGCTTATAAATTCTATGCAATCGCAAATTTCACGTACTTATTTATTGCTTGAAACTACCGAAAAGATCTGGAATGCAGTCACCCTCACATACTCAAAAAAGGGCAATGATGCACAAATTTATGAACTTAGGAACAAGGTTCAAGAAACTAAGCAAGGCGAGATGACGATTTCGCAGTATATCTCCGAGTTAAGTAGCATATGGCAAGAGTTAGATTATTATCAAGACTTTCAAGCTGATTGTCCCGGAAATTTAGTAAAATTTCAGCAACTAGTTGCCAAAGAACAAGTCTATGATTTTCTAGCAGGATTGAACACTGAATATGATCAGATAAGAGTTCAAGTTTTGGGCAGAACTCCATTTCCCTCTCTTGAAGAAATCTATTCTTATGTCCAACAGGAGGAAAGTAGGCAAAGTGCTATGCTCTATATTCCATCAGTTGAAAAATCTGGATTTATAGCCACTCAAGGTTCTTCAGAAGAATCAAAGCCACTCAGGTCTGATAAAGATCATTTGCAATGTAATTATTTTGGGAAACCTCGACTTACAAAGGAGACCTGTTGGAAGTTGTATGGCCACCCAACAAAAGGACATGGTGGAAAAAAGGAAAATTTGACAAGGACTCAAGCAAATCTACCAGAAACCATGGAATCAAAATCTGAATAGACTAACTCTGGTTTTTTCTCTTCTGAAGAAATCCAACATCTAAAGCGTTTGTTATCCCATTCTGAATCCTCTTCCAGTGCCAAGTCTAACTTTCTACAGTCAGGTAATGCTTTCACTGCTAATTACAGTAATGTTTCCTGGATTATTGATTCTGATGCGAATAGACACATGACAGGTTCCATTAAATATTTTCTTGATTACTCACCATGTACTGGAAAGAATACTGTAAGAATAGCTAATGGTTCCTTCACTCCAGTCTCTGGAACAGGTTCTATTTTTTGTACCCTTGAGATTCAGTTATCATCTGTGCTCCATGTTCCTAACTTTCCTGTTAATCTCTTTTCCGTTAGCATTCTCACTAAAACTCTTAACTGCAAAATTGAGTTTTTTCCTGATAAATATATTTTTCAGGATCTTCACACCAGTAAGAAGATTAGATTGCATGATGGCTTATACCTACTAGATGGTGGTGAAGGCTCTAATCATCAAGAAGCTTTTTTTCTTTTTGTTGCAATAAGGATGTTAATGAAGAAATTATACAATGGCATAGGAGACTAGGACACCCTTTATTTTTTGTATTGGCAAAATTATATCCTACATTGTTTTGCAAAACTGATTTTAACTCTTTATTTTGTGATGCCTGTGAGTATGCAAAACATTCTCGAAACTCTTATCCTTTAAGCAATAATAGAAGTAAATTTTCGTTCATGGTCGTTCACTTTGATGTTAGGGGACCTACTCAGACGGTTTCCTTGTATGGGAATCGATAGTTCATTACTTTTATTAATTGTTGCACTAGAATGACATGGGTCTATCTTTTCAAGGCTAAGAGTGATGTGCTTTCATGCTTTCAATCTTTTCACAAAATGATTAGTAATCAGTTTGATACCAAGATAAAAGTTCTTAGGACTGATAATGGCACTGAATATATGAATAGTAGATTTAGTGCTTATTTGGAGTCACATGGAATAATTCATTAAACTAGTTGTCTTTATATGAGTACTCAAAATGGGGTTACTGAAAGGAAAAATAGGCATTTACTGGAAGTTGCTAGGTCCCTTCTGTTCACTATGAATCTGCCTAAGACATATTGGGGGGATGCTATATCGGTAGCTGCATACCTTATTAATAGAATACCTCTTAAAGCTCTCAATTTCAAGAGTCCATTAGAAACCTTACAA
>CANXYI012191459.1:0-11890 GCA_948208565.1 Hura crepitans | reverse complement strand
TAAAAACACAATCCTTAAGTTAATTTCATGCTTTTTTAAACATCTCTATTAAACTAAATTTTATCAAGCAATTTAAGCTAAAGCATTTTTATTTTTCTGTACTTCATCAAATATATGTCTTACATAAGGTTTATTAATATTACACATAATTATAGGCTCGCAACTAATATGTTTTAAACATCTTTCTATAACTTATTGCATGCCAATTTATTAGCACTTATAGGCCTGAATTCATGTCATCTTACTTTCTTTTATAAGTAACTTGGGCACTTTAATGCATTAAGGTTTTAGTTACATTATTCCCATGCCTTAAAATCAATGCATTATGTACATTACATTTATATTCCCATACAAAGCCTCTTGGCCTAATTATGTTCCCCAATGATATATGAATGCCTTAGCTATCTAATTATTAAGTAATTATCAAGACACTTCATCCAACTCATAACAATACACATAGCCCTCTTCACAACTTATTTTATTTCCTTGCCTCAGGCCAAAAGTACATAAGCATCTACTTCTCTATTTCTTTTGAGACTTACCTAATGTGTGAAACCCCTTTATGCCTCTATTTACATTTATTACGTAACTATCACCACTTACACCATATACACAAATAACAAATATTAAAGCTTCACCCAATTTCACCTTACACCAGCCCCTATCACACTAAGAGTCCAAACACGAAGGGCTCAAGAAAAAAAAATAGAGTATGCCATGAATTAATTGAAGTCTCCATACCAAGCACACACACATCACTTATTCCTTAATTTCCCTATGCACATCTACACTTTTTGCAGCTTAATGGGCAAGACCCCACACATTCGAGCAATTCATGCTTTACTATCTCCTCTAAATTCATTTGCATCCTCTCCAATTCGGAGGCCAGAAGCACCCCCACATGCAGCCACAGCAAAAATAGAACTCATTCCCTAATTTCACAACTTTTAACTTTATCAACCTAGAACACGGTACACACTCACACTCCACCCTTAAACAAAGTTCAAGATTACGTTTAGCACATTCAATTTACTCAGAAAGTTCAAGCTAACCAACCACAGAAATTTTCAAATTAAAAGGAAGGCAAGGCATACTAATAAGTAATTAAATTCACATACTCATTAAAGAAACCAACCTCCTTCTCACTCCATGCTGGCCCCCAAAGTTCCCTTGCAGTAGCCTTCTCCTTAGATTTCAAGCTTTGAAAATCTCTCTAATGTCCTCACGTTTTCCACCTCCCAAAATACCACCAAGATTACACATATGTCCCTTTAAACTTCTGATCATACAAGTAGGTTTAAGAGGGAAGAATTCACTAAGCTCAAAGTAAAGATTAAAGGACTTGACTTGCTCTAGGAGTCAAATCTTTGGTTGCCCTTGAAGTCCCTCACTTCTCCTTTAGCTTTTCTTGCATTTCCTTAACTTCTTGTGGTTTCCTCCACCTTCAACTTTAAATTCTCTACTTAAATTGCTATCTTTAGGTGGAAATTTGGTAGACATACAATGCTAACATAATTTATGGACAGGGGAAAGAAAAACGTGGGCAGCCATGGAAGTTCTGAAAATAAAGGTGAGAAGAAGGAGGAAAAAAGAAGGGAAAAGAAATAATTTCAATGAAACTAAGTGGCCAAATGGCTTTCAAAAGTTGTGGCCACATGGCTCAATGGCTGAATAAGATTATAGGAGCCTTGGTTCACATTACAGGGTTCCCGAGCACCCCAAAATTCGAGTTCCCGAAAATAGGGGCTGCTAACTTTAGAAATTTTTAAAAAATCACATGGTTATTAAAAAATGCATTATTTATTTCTAAAATCATCATTTGACCCCAATTTCATGCCCACAAAATTTGGTGGTGAAATTCTATCAGGAAGTACCCGAACTAAAAATTAAGCATTTCGCAGCAATTCGGTTTGCGGCAAAATTTTACAAATTTTTATACGACCACTTGGACTTCCAAAAATTGTCATGTTTGTTTCTAAAATACTCAAATACATTCAATTAGAGGCACGAGAAATTTCATGTCCAAATTCCTTCGGGAACTAGGCTAGCGAAATTTTGGAAAAATCACGGTTTTGCTGAAATCCTGAAAAATTCCAAACGACCTCAAAAATTTACACTATTTATTTTAAAATTCCTTATTTAATCCTAATTGCATAGTCGTAAATTTTTGTGGCCAAATTCTACCAATAGGGTAGTTTTCAGACTTCTCGATTTGCGTGCCAACCTTAAAAATTACGAGAATTTGCAAACGACCTCCGATTTCAAAATTTTTTCACCATTGGACTCAGTGCAATTTTTAAGCTTTAGGGTCTACTGTTTTCATGTCCATTCGGGCACATCCCCGGTCATTCCTGGCCTGACTTGATTCGGGCCCACGACCAGTATGCGTACGGCCCGAATTAATTTATTGGTTCTGCTAAATTTTTAATTGAGGTCATTTTCACCCTTTTTCAAACCTTTGAAGTTTATTGGAAAGTGTACCCTACCTCGAGATTCATGCATGTGATCCGGCACACTGGTTGCCCTTTTCGAATCTCGGGCACTATTCTCGGAGCCTCAGTGCATGGGCATTACAATGATGATGTTGAAGACAATCTTGTTGAAATAGATTCAGGATAATAAATTATAGAATATTATACATTTTAAATAATTGTATATGTATGTATCAATATAAATATTTACTTCTATAACTTTAAAATAATTTTTCCTTAGTATAATCCGTGATGATCATACTACTTCATAGCTATGGCTAGAGGGAGTGGTAGGACTAATAGAGGTTGACAAGGTAAAGGGGATGGTCGAGAGTAAGCTATTCCTGATTATGGGCCTATGGCATGAGTACCTCAAGTTACAACCGGGCATGTTGGGTCAGCAACTGTATTTAGAAACCCTTTAGGATCTAATACACATACTACAACTCCTGTGCCATCAATGCCATCCTCAACCATACCATCAAATTTAGGAAGCAGTGTAGGATCACATAGTGAGTCAATTCATAGACATGTTAGACGAGAACATATCACTCTCATGAACAACAAGTAAATACATAAATTATCTAAACATAATTCATTATGTTATTATTTTGATTTTATAAATTAAGCTTTTGAAGCAATAACTTTTATTTTTTGTTTAGGTTATTTCCGTCTTTAGTATGTTCACAGAAGATTACCAAGATTTTTAAGCTTAAGCTTCACTCTGATGCTATCAATTGGAAACGTGTTCCAAAGGATTTAAAGGATTTTTATTTTGATGAGTTCAAGGTATGTGTATGAGTTGAGTAATATTCAAAATCTATTACATGGTTTATTAATATTTTTTCAATATTATTATAGAAGCACTTTTATTGGGATCTTTTGATCGATGATGAAGTTAAGCAAGCATGGAATGCAAAAGCAGCAAATTATTACAGTGATTTTGTGAGCAGATGTAAGCATGGCGGGCAACCACTTGGTGTTCCTAATGAAGTTTTTGATAACTGAAAAAAACATTGGCAAGACCATAACTATTAAAAAAATTTGAGCAAAATGCACAAAATTGTAGAAGCATGGCAGAAGGAGGAGCAATTAGAACTCACACTGGAGGATGCTTAACCATTGCAGACCATAGTAAGAAAATGGTAAGTATATTTAAATTGGTTAATAATTTGACCATTTATATTATCTTTTAACATTCTTTAGGTTAAATCACTTTGTGTTTTCTGTACCTATTTTTCTTGGCAATGGCAAAAAATATTATTGTATATTATTATCCTTAGTTTATATTGTGTTATGCTATTATTTTAGATTGAGAATTTAGGCTGTGAATCAACACCTTCAGAACTACATGTGCATATTCATACACAGAAGCATGATGGTGTGAGCTTTGTTGGTGAACGCTCTGATCAAGTTCATGTAAGTCAATTTTTTATGCTTTAAATTAACTTCTAAATATAAATAACTGTAAATATTTTTTATGCTTCATTGATATTGATTGTCTAATATATTTTACTTATAGGATAAGTATCTCCAACTTCGAGAGCAACATTCACATAGTGATGCCCCAATCGATGAAAATCAGCTGTATTATGAGGCTGTAGGTGGTGTAAAGAAAAAAAGGTTGTTCAACTTTGAATCTTATGCCTCACATTATTATGGACCTAACCTCGCTTGATCTTTTGAATCATCTGATGCTCACTCAACTACTCCTATAAATTCTCGAGTACAAGCACGACAAGAGATGTTAGATTTATTTAAAGAGGCAGTTAGGAACGTGATATCTAAACTTTCATATCATTTATTACTAGTGCTTGAGAATCGATTGTCCAATCGAGTTCCACTATCGTCTTATGCTACAACTCCTGTTGATCCTTCTACACCAGCTACTGTTGATGTTGCTAGTGGCACTTCTAATGCTCCAGCAACACATCCTTCCACTATTGCAGAAGACCTTTACCCTCTACCACAGTAGTATTTTATCTTTGTCAAAAACTTTGTTATCTTTTATATGGATTATATTTAGAGTTTGTTAATTTTTAGAACAATACATCATCCTTGATATTTAAGTGAATTTTAGACCTATATGTATAACTTTAAATAGTTGAATTATGTATGTTTTCATGGACAATTTTAAATGATGATTTTAGCTCTTTAAATATTAATAATTGCTTGCTTATTAACAGGCAAAATGTAAAAAAAATAAAAATGAGTTAAATTAAAAATATCTGCGACAAATTTTTGCGGCGGAACTTTCGTCGCCAAATAAACAATATTTACATTATCCCCAACGGATTTAGCGACCAACCATAATATTATTCAGCATTTATTTTTTTTCTCTCCGATTTAGCAACGGATATTCCGTCGGCAAAATTTTTTTGATAAAAATCTGCAACGGATCTCCAACGAAATTTCCATCGCAATTTATTATACTGTAAAAAAAATCGACCACCATCTTAATTTTCTACGACGAAAAAAAAATGTCACCCGTGACATATAAAAATCCATCACTAATTTTTTGCCGATGATAAAATCCGTCGCAAAAAAAGCCTACAAAGATTTGCCTATAGTTGAAGCCCTCGAAATCCGTCACAGATTAAATTTATCTATTCCGCGACAAATTTTTCCGTCGGAGTTTTAAAAAATTTTTGTAGTGACATATTAACACATACACACACACACATATATATATATATATATATATATATATATATATATATATATATATATATATATATATATATATATATTTTGCAATTTCTTCATTAGCAAGTGATTTTGATATGTTAAAAGTTCAATTATTAAATATTTTGGAAGTTTAAATTAGTGTCTATTTAATCCGATGTTAATTATTTAAAGATAGAATTGATTCAAATGAATCATAAAAGGGTTATTATAATAAATTAATTAAAAGGCTTATTTGACTCATCAACCTTATATGATTTGTAAAGATAAATTTAATTAGAGTTGTTTTGGATTACAATTTGATTAAGTTCAAGAACGACTCAAAGAGAACGTACATTAAATAGGCAAGTTAAGAAGTAAGTTGAGCAGGTCACTGAGGAGAAAGTGGAGCAGAGAATGCAGCAGACTAGCAAATTGAGTTGCGGCAACATTAGTTCTTAGTCACTAATTTAGATGCACCATTTGGACCTTCTTTTTTTCCCTCTCTCTTGCTACATTGTGTGTTTATAACCTTTGATTTGAAACAATTATATTACATATGGACGATACATTTACTTGTTTTGTTATGTTTCCCTAATAAATTATATTACATTTAGTGTTTTGCTAATGCGCACGACACAAGCTAATATACACATGGATATATTGATTAATTTTTCTTATGTAGAATATCGTGGAAAATAACAGGTTATGTATCAAAATTATAACAATATTAAAAAAAAATCTTCAAATTAATTAGAAACAATTTACGTATTACAATTCTTCACTAAAAGATTTAAAATAATTGGTAGCAAATTATTGGAATGTATGTATTAACAATAAAATGGGAAGAAAATTTTTGTTGCGAGTTAGCAAGGCTAGGTTGAGGTTAGCGAGAATAATAAAATATAGCAACAACACTTTTTCTCGCTAAATATAATTAAAGCGCATGATATTGACGATAATTATCATCACTAATTTTTAAAATTAACAATTTTGTGGACATTTTATTGCATAAGTTTAGCAACAACGAATTTTTATATATAAATATTAGTGAGAATATATAGAAATATATTTTCTCACAAAAAAATTAGCAACAATAGAATATGAATTTGTTTGGAATGTGTAATCGATAGATGTCTATTTTATTGCAGTGCCATGAGCTCTAATCAGATGCTAAGGAAAAGAAGAAACACCTCTAAACTCAAATTAACAAAAGAAAAAGTTGAAATGGATTAGAAGGGGAAAAAAAAAAGCTTGCAAGTGAAATTTGATGGTAAGTGAGTAGGACAATTATGGAAAAGCAATAGAAATGATGGTAGGATCTATAATTACTGGCTAGGGTTACACTTTCGGTGCTATTGCTTTCGCAATCATGCCTCTTACCGTGTGATGTGATGATGCCTCTCGGCCCAATGGGAGTCATTGCACACGTACGTCTTCATTTACACGGGATTAATGGATTTAACCCCATTGTATAGCAAAGGTATGAGATTAGAGTATCTCATTATATGCTAAGATTACACTGTTTTGATTGAATTCTTACAAATAATTAGTTGCCAAAAAAATAAAGCTTTACATAATTTACATTAAATTATTCTCAATAAAATCTTGACGAACTAAATTTCTTATATATTTAGCTAAATATATAACTTTCGTATTGACAAAATTTACTTAGCTGTTAAGATTTGTTATATTATTAGGATTGAAATAATGGTATTTTAAATATAGAAATAATTAAAAAAAAAAAAACTTTAATATATTGAATGCCCTTCAATTTCGGCAATAATTTTTTCAAACAATTTCAACCCAATCTGTATGGTTATGGATCTCCAACATGATAGTCACTTCGACATCTTCTCGGTAGACTACGGCAACATGGGCGCACATACCCAAAAAAAATTATTTAAATTATTTCTAGAATATTAATTAACTCTAGAATAATAGTTGTTGGTAATTAGAGTCTTATGCTATTTTTTACTATTTCTTCGGAAATATTAATTTAAATAAACTTTTTTTTCATATATTTATTCATCATATTGGCAAAATTTTGATATTTAATTGACATGCAAAAACACAAGAAAGATCATTGATCTCTAACGAATTCACTTCAATGATTAAATCAGCAATGGAACTCAAAAAAAGCTGTATAAGAGCAAGATAGTGAAAAAAACAAAAGATTAAGGGTTAGTCCCATTAGTACTAATATTACCAAGAATAATAAGGGTAAGAATTTGCAAGTCCCCTATTTAGTCATATTTCTATCTCATTAGTTGTTAGTGAGTTATCCCCTATTTTTTGGGATACAAAGATAAGACGATTGTCATCAAATGTTCCCTAGTAGTATTCATATCACTTATATTTAGACAAGTCTTTTGTTCTACAGTTCTTACTCTTATTGGTGGTTTCTCCAACAAGACTTATTGAGCGATGACCAAGCTCTACTCATACTTTCCTTGTTCGTATGAAATGAACATATCCACAGAAAATTATAGGCATGTCGTTTAGCCTCCTACTTTGGAAGCTATACTACACGACGTTCTCTTAAGTTGGGGGACAGGTATCACTCTTTTAAGTAATACTAGAGACATCATTTCGCCTAGCACATTAGATGTGATAGTAGACGGAAAAACCAACAGTTGCAATTGTCTATAGCTATTAAACCTTTTAAGGGCTATTGAGACATTTCCACATCTTCTATTCTCTCTCCTATTTTAAGACAGTTTCCAATGAACTTTTAAGCGCTTTTGAGGCCATTTCCAATTATTTTCTTCGTGTTCCTTAGCCACTCCACTCATTACTAAGTTATTTTGATGAATTTCATTTCATTTCCCATTTTTCATTTTAGTTTACATTCTTTTTTTCTGTTCTCCTTCTAGGTTTTAAGGGGTTTCTTTCTCTATTTTTGGGAAATCTTATGTGATTTTCAAATTTTTTTCGTTTCCCTTTTTTAGGAATAGAAAATGTCAAAAACCAACAAGTATCAAATGGTTTCTTAGCTTCTTGTCAAAGTTGTTGAGATTCCAAATGTCTAGAGATTAAATCCTAGCCAGAGGGTGGTTAATCAGGCCCAAATGGTTATTGGTGAAAAGGACAAAAAGGAACCTGAAATTCTTCTTGTTCGTCATAGAATATGGAGAAATTTAAACACCCTTAGTTAACAAAACTCCAAGGGCCAACATCATGCCTTTTAGAGGTAGCGCCTTATACCTATGCTGGATAAAGGATAGGTTTTGTGTTCTTGACAAATAAGTCTTTGTGAAGCCTAGTGCTACCAAGTAAGCAACCACAATCACTTATGGAACCAAATGGTGATATATTTAGAAGAATTGCAAATTGGCTTGGGATCGCTTTAACCCATTTTCGATAGGAGATCCGTATAGAATACAATGTCTATCCAGCGCAATTAACTTCGAATAGTTAGCAAATATTCAATGAGCTATATATTTTTGATAGACAAAATCAAATTGAGATTATTAGCAGAGTTATTCGGCACTTTTATAAGCTTATATATATACTAGTTACTGAGGATCAGCCTTCCCTCCAAGCCAAAGGCCTTTTGTTTATTGGCAATGCGCAATCTATAAAAAAATTTAGGAAGATCATTACTTTTTTGTTCAGCATTCCCAAAATACCAATTTTTATTTTCCCACCATATGGCATCAAAGCAAATTTTCTTTATCCCTCATTGGGGAAATAACTATATAAGATTAGGTGTTCATCAACACCATGGATATAAGAGAGAAGGCCATAGATGTTAAGTCTTTGGTTGATAGCCATTTTGAACTTATTGATGAATCCCTTGTTTACCCTCCTTCGAACAATGCAGCTAATCAAGCTAGGCCATCTCGAGCAAATAAGCAATTTATACAAGTAATTGCTACATTGCAGTCCTTGTAGCAATAATCCCCTCGGGGAAATTTTTGGATCATAATCATACACAATCAAGGTATAAACAATGAAAATATAAAATTTTATAACCCAAAATCTTGATCAAAACAAAAATAGATCAAATCAATCAAAAATCAAGAGAATTTGATTTACCTTGTAACTTGTTTGCCTCTTACTTTAAATTCTCAAGTCTTCTTGTAGGATTGTTGCAAACCACTATAATCTAAAATTAGAATTGACTATAAAGGTATCCATATAAGAATTACAACTCTAAAAACATTAGGGGAGACAACTCAATTATTTTAAGTTCAAGTGCTAGAAAGAATAGAAAACATATAAAAGAAGGAGAATTTGAATTAGGCTAGGGTTTGGAATTTCTTTCTTAGATGAATACTTCTATGAGAAGCATTTATCTATACTCTCTGAAATCTGATCTAAACTCTAAATATGTTTCCCCTTTAATTAATAAAAAAGAAAAAAAGAAAAAGCACAAAAACTAGCCCCGAGAATTCAGCCTAAGTCTAATCAGACTAAACTAATCAACTTTTCTTCTTAAAGGACTATTGGGCTCTGAATTTTGGTCAACCTAGTCCACATGCCTTAGTCCATATCCTTCCTCTCTTTAATTCATCACTTATTTAAAAGCCATTTTACATCAATCCTTTAATTCTTTATGTATGTGACCCTTTAGGTTCCTAAACACATTAGTAACTTAACAAACATACAAGCCCTAATTCTACTTGGACTAGGATTGCTACAAATACTACTTGGACTAGGATTTTTACTCAGATTAGGGCTTTTCATGAATTCAAACTCTTTGATTCTTGAACACTCTAAAAGCCTTACTATAACTAGGAGTAAAAATCTTAAAATATGATTCCTAGCTTCATTAAGATTTATATTTGATATTTCATATCAATATCAAGTAAATCATGAGTGGCATCTACAATCCATCATGACCACCTAACTATCAAAGAGGTCAATGAATTCGATCTTTCCATAGATAATTATCATGTAATAAACTTCTTTTATCACACTATATTTCATTCATAGACTAAGTGTCAACTCCCACTAAATTGATTACATCACATCTAGTCTGAATATGTTAGTTTCTTACCCTCAGAATCTTCATTCATTAAGATGCACTAGTAAAATTCTTTCAATGGCACATGTTGCTTTAGCTAGAATCTATTTGAACAAAGACTTCAACAAGAAGCATTGAGATATACTCTCCTTCTATTGGGAGTAATGAATCCTTTATTAATTTTTGAATTACCTTCACATACCTCATGCTACACCCAATCACTAAGCTATGAATACCCCATGATGGAAAATAAGTAATGATGTTAAAGCATAGCACTTAATATCTAAGATATCCTTAATGATCTCAAGTCTAAAGATATTTATACCAGATGTAATCACTGACATTTAATAGATTATTCATGTGATCATCTCATTATAGGTCATCCAATGTGCTTGTTTAACTAACAAGCATCCACATGTTTGCATCAAGCATCTCATGCTCATAGCTTGTGAGAAATACTGCTTGATCTAGTTAAGAAATATAACATGTGTCAGCCTATCTGTATTAACAATATCCCATCTTGTTAATACTATGGCTAAGGATAGTTTAAGTATAAACACATTTGCATGTGATAGGAATCTTGCATCATGAACTTTTCAAGATTTTCTCTGTATTGTGTTTTATACCAAGGACTTTGTATAAGCAATTTAAGATTTGCATCAAACAAATGTAGAAACATAAGTACCAAATAATAAAGAATGCCTTTTATAACATAAAATAATTTGCAAAATATGTCTTAAAACATCTTTAGGGCATATCACTAACAAAGTCAAGATAGTGATTATGGCAAATGAGCCATTTGTGGATCCCTACTCCCAGCAAGTAGCTTTGGTAAGAATTATTCATGCCATCAGAAAGCACAAAGTGTTGTTATTGCCACTTCTTGATTCAAGATCTTGATATGATTTGTTAAATCTTTCAAAGTAGGACTTTAGTAATTCTCATTCTTCTTAAATGATTTCTTGTAAATCAACCATAATCTTCTTTTTAGGAATATAGGGGTAAAACCTATTGATAAACAAGGTCTCAAATTCTTTAAATAAAGACATGGATCCTACGACAAATCATTGAACCAATCATTAGCAAGATCTCATAGTGTGATTGGGAAGGCTTTATAAAGCATCGAGTCTTTTGATGTCTAAAGAAGAATAGGCTTCTTGAAATTGGCCACATGATGTTTTGTATTTGTTGTTCCATCATACTTAATAAATTAAGGGGGACAACTGTAAAGGCATAAGTTGATTTATTAAAGCCCTAACCAATAAAGAGTTTATCAAATTAGACTCATCTAATTTTCACTGGTTTGCTAGATTGCCACCTTATTTGTTGTTTGCCCGACTCATTCCACCTATGTTCAAATTCTAAGTCTTCATTACTCTCTTTTTCTGATGATCTTGCTAGGGCTTTAACTAAAGGAACTTACTTAGTATATTGGTGGGAACAACTTTGCTTCTTGGCCTTCGTTACTAAGTAATTCATCCTAGCCTACAGCTATTGAGTCAAGGCTATGAGCTTGTTGATTACTACAACCAAGGCTAAATTTGTATTGATAGGGGTAGTATTAAAAGCCCTTCTATTATTATATCCATAAACTAAAGTTATGGGGCATTGCATCAATTAAAGGAAGATTGAAAATTAAACCGATAGTTCACCTAAGACAAATAATGTTAAATGCTTACTATGCCAATTGATCGCTTTGGTAAAAATTTTATCTTTAATTGATTTGCAAAAATATAAGAAATCACTGGTCCCTAATAAATCCACTTGATATTTAAGAGAGTAA
>CANXYI012191419.1:0-13134 GCA_948208565.1 Hura crepitans | reverse complement strand
GGCATCAAGTGTGCAAAGGCATATAATTGTCTTTCTAATAGACTAGTATAGTAGCCTAAAATGGACCTTGGCTATTGTACCGGCCCTACCTAGAAATCAGACAATGTAGGAACTACTAAATCCCTTAGTTGACTGATTAACACATCTTGTTGGTGTCTAACTAATGGGCTATTAACTCAATTTATTTTTACTTCTTTACTGATTTCCCTTTTATAATATTCTTAAGTGAAAAAATAGACAAATATTATTTTTATCTCACAATCCAATTTTAGCTCTGTCTAGTATAGTAATAATTAAGCTGTAGTAGGTAAATTTTAATGAATGTTTTAAGTCCTATAATTTGTCATTATTTAAGGTATATTATACTTGATTTTATTCCATAATTATTTTTCATGTAACTGCCATTTACTGTCTAGTGTTATTTTTGTTTTAGGCAATGGTTAAAACTGGACAGTTACATATCATTTCTACATTTTTTGATAGCTAGATCTAAATCTATTTCTTATCATTTTTTAGTGTAGTTTTCACCATTAATCTCATAATAAATTCATAGGCCTAAAGCCTTCCATTTACAAGGCCAAAACATTGGCATTGTTGCCATTATACTCTATCACAAACCATAGCTCTGAAAGGCACATTTTTTGGCACATTACAAGGTTACATTTCATGTTCACTTTAAGCCATCTTTTATGCCCTTTTACTTAAGTTCATGTTCAAGTAATATCCATTCATCAAGGTCTCTTATTGTACATTCACACACATCATGAATGTTCTATACCTATGCCCAATCAATGCCAATTAAATTTATCCATTTCATGTCTCATACTTCAAGCCTTAAAACCTATGTTTCTTATACATGGATTACCAAAGTTTATAAAATATTCCTTTTAATATTACCCTTAATCATGCATACACTTAGTACTAATCATGCATTCAACCTTTCATTCATAACAAAAGCGCACTCTCATGCACACAATTGCACTTTCATGCCAATTTAGGTGGCTTATACATAGCATATGTCTTAGCCAAAGTTCATTCCCATTCATTCATGCATTAGTTAAGCCAATTACACGCCAAACCATTATTAGATACATAGTATAGGCCTAATTACATAATCATTCAAACTTGACCACATATATACATACATGTATCACCATTTAATCAATATTCAAACTATCTCAAGATACCACATCCACACATACATGCCTCAAAAGCCTTAACCATTATTTTATTCCATTGATCAAGCGTTGAACATGCACTTAATTCATGCCAATGCTCTTAGGTGGTTTTGCTCCTCATGTTTATCCTATAATTTCCATGCAATACACATATGATTGATCACATTTAAATGCTAAAACTCATCACTAAGCCATCAAGTATCACACACACACTCTACACTTCATCTACTACCTCTCACCCATTCTCTAATACAAGTCAAACCTACACAATCTCATGCATTATCTATGGAATCCATTCATTTGCAATCCTAAGATGGGTTTCCAACACTAAAACTATAAGGCATAAGGCAAATGATTAAGTTCACATGCCTCAAACACAAAGAGATAGAATTGGTACCAATACAAGCCTTCGAAGCCTTAAATTTAGCCCCTTATGGTAACTTTCTTCTCTCTTTTTCACACAATTTGTCCCTTAATTTCTCTCAAAAACCATTCAAACACATCTTATATACCTTAGGCATCCCAAAAAACCATTTACAACTAAAAACTACCAAGAAAACTCAAGAAAAATCCATGAAAGCTCACCTTATACACTTGCTAGACTACTTCTAACCTTAGAGCCTTTGGAGAATTTTAATTAATTCTAGAGAAGTCCTTTTTCAATAATTCCTTTACCCTTATGTCCCTTACTTACAAATATGATTTTTAGTGATGATAGTCTTCTAAAATGAATTAAGCAAGAACATGAAAATGGTGATTTTCTCTAAAGGTGGCATTGGTAGGAAGAAAAGAAAAAAGGAAGAAATTTCTTCTTTGTGAGTGGCTTTTGCCACTTGTCACCACTCATGGATATGGATCATGGCCTTTAGGCCAATTGGCATATTACAAGCGAGTCCCGTGACCTCTTAATCCATCCCAAAATGGCTCGATTTTTAGCAAAAACTTCATAACATTTTTAAATATCATAGGGATGATAAAAAATTATGCTGTTAGTTTTAAAATACCTATTTAATCCCCTCTATATGCTTAGAAATTTTTGCGACCAAATTCCCTCGATAGTACAGTTTTTTGACTACCTTGATTTGCATACCAACCTAAAAAATTATGATAATTTGCAAACGACTTCAAAATTCAAAAATTCTTTCACTAATGAACTCATTGGAATTTTTTAGCTTCAGGGTATGATATTTTTGGGTCTGTCTAGGCACATCCTGAGTCATTCCTTGCCTGACAAAATTTTATGACATAAATTAGTAGCTTATAGCCTAAAATGAATTATTAGCTATGCTAAAATTTTAAATTTTACCTTCTTTATCATTTTAAAGCCCCTTGAAGTTTCATGACCAATGCCACTACCTTGGTTCTCATGCAAGTGACATAGCACCCCGAGCACTTCCTAGACTTAGTGGCACTATTCATAGGGCCTTGACACATGAACGTTATGATTCTTCCTCTCTTAAGAAAATTTCATCTTCAAAATTACCTGAAGCAAATAGTTATGGATACTATGCCTTCTTCTATTTTTCTAGCTCACAAGTAGCCTTTTTAGTATTATGATGTCTCTATAACACCTTGACAAGTGGTATGGATTTTTTCTTATTTCACTTCATGAGCCAAAATTTGCATAGGCTCCTCTTCATAGCTCAAATCAAGTTATACTTCAATTTCTATCATTGGAATCACATGTGAAGCATTTGATCAGTACCTCCTAAGCATTGAAACATGGAAAACATTGTGTATTTATTATAGCTCAGGTGGTAATGCTAGCTATAAGCCAATTGTCCAACCTTTTCCATAATATCATAGAGACTAGTAAATCTTGGACTCAGTTCCCTTTTTCCCAAATCTCAATACTTTCTTCCATAGAGAAATTTTCAAAAACACTTTTTTCCAAACTATATATTCAATATCCATTCATTTTAGATCAGCATATGATCTCTATCTATCAACTGCAGCTTTCAATCTATCTCTGACCACCTTCACTTTCTCTTCTGCATCTCTAATCATATCAACACCAAAAATTTTGCTCTCCCCAACTTCACTCAAACACAAAATAGTTCTACATTGTCTATCTTACAAAGCTTCATAAGGTGCCATTCCCAAGTTGGATTGATAAGTGTTGTTATAGGCAAATTCTGCCAAGGATAGGTACTAATCCTAGTTACATTTAAACACAATTATGCAACCATGTAGTACATCCTTGAGTACCTATATCACCCATTCTGACTGTCCATTAGTCTTAGGATGAAAAGTTTTACTATAGATTAGTCTATTGCCTAATGCTTCCTATAGCTTCTTCTAAAATCTAGAAGTAAAATAAGGATATTTATCAGGAATAATGATCACTAGCACACTATAAAGTCTGATTATTTCATCCACATATAGTCTAACCAACTTCCTTAAAGAATAATCCATCCTGACGAGAATAAAGAGAGCTGTCTTTGTTAATTTATCAACAATCACCCATACAACATCACATTTGCCTATATTCATAGGCAAACCCATCACAAAATCCATAGTCACCTTTTCCCATTTCCATTCTGGTAGTGCTATAGGTGCAGCAATCTAGAAGGAATATGATGTTTAGCTTTCACCTGTTGACATGTCAAACACCTTACAACATATTCTACCACATCTCTTTTCATACCAAGCCACCAATAATGAGACTTCAAGTCTAAATATATTTTTATACTCTGAGGATGCATAGAATAATGAGCTTCATGTGCATCCTTCAGTATCTGTAACCTCAGGTCATTTGTACTAGGTACCCATAAACTGTTCTTATAATACAAACACCTATCTTCTATCAATATAAACCATGTGGCCTTCCCTACTTTGACTTTACTAACCTACTAAACCAACTGCTTATCTTTTATCCAAGTCTCTTTGATTCATTGTTGAAATTTAAGTTTCACTTGCAACTTAGCCAAAATGGCTTTCTTTGGAGAATACTATAGTGTAGCATTCAGGGCTTTTAGAGTTACCATGAATTTTCTACTCAAAGCATCTATCACCATATTTACTTTCCCTGGGTGGTAATCAATAAGACAATCATAATCTTTTATTAATTCGAACTACATTCTCTTTCTCAAGTTTACTTCCTTTTGAGTAATGAGGTATTTATAGGGTTTTATAATTTGTAAAGATATAACATTTTTCACCATATAGGTAGTGCCTCCATATTTTCAAAGCAAAAACAATCGCAGCTAGCTCCAATTCATGATTAAGATAGTTCCTCTTATATGGCTTTAATTGTCTTGAAGCATAAGCTGCTACTTTTCCATTTTGTATTAACACACAACCCAAGCCATTCACTAAGCATCACTATATACTATGAACTCCTTATCTTATTCAGGTTGAATCAGGGTAAGAGCTTCTATCAGCATCTTCTTTAATTTCTTAAAACTTTCTTGAGATTTATCATCCCATTCAAAATATCACGTTCTTTCTGATCAGTTTGGTTAAAGGAGAAGCAATAATTGAAAACCCTTTCACAAATCTCCTGTAATATCCTACTAAAACTAGAAAACTTCTTATCTCTATCACATTCCTAAGTGGTTCCTATTCTATCACTGTCTTTACTTTACTAGGGTTAACTCTAATTCTCTTTATTGAAATTATATGTCCCATAATGGTAACTTCACATAGCTAAAACTCACATTTACTAAGCTTAGCATATAACTATTTCTCCCTTAGAGTCTATAACACAACTCTAAGATGTTGTTTACGTTCTTCCTTGCTTTTAGAATACACCAAAATATAATCTATGAACACACCTATACATTGGTCTAGATAAGGTTGAAAGACCCTATTCATTGGATCTATAAAAGCTGCTGGTGCATTAGTGAGCCTAAATGGTATCACTAAGAACTCATAATGCCCCTATCGAGTCTTAAAAGCATTTTTAAGATTATTAGCCTCTTTTATTCTCAACTGATGATACCTAGATCTTAACTCAATCTTTGAGAATACATCAACACCTCTCAACTTATCAAAAAGATCATCAATTCTGGGCAAAGGGTATTTATTTTTTACCATCATCTTGTTTAGCTGCCTGTAATTAATAAATAGTCAAAGCGATCCATCTTTCTTCTTTACAAATAACACTAATAATCTATAAGGAGATACATTGGTTCTAATAAAACCCTTGTCTAATAGGTTTTGCAGTTGTACTTTTAGTTCTTTTAATTTAATAGGTGCCATTCAATAAGGAGCAATGGATATTGGAGCTATACCAAGATATACCTTAATTACAAAGTCAAGTTCCCTTTGAGGTGGTGAACCTGGAACCTCCTTAAGGAAACACATCAGGGAATTCAAAAATAATAGGAATAGGTTCAAGATTGGAGCTGGGAGTATTCACGTCAATGGCATAAGCTAGATATGCTTTACACCTTTTTCAAAGAGTTTTCATGATGTAACAGTGGTGATAAGATTATTCAACAAACTTCTCTCACCATCCACTATCACTATCTGTCCCTTTATAGTTTAAAGGGTCAAGTTCCTATCTTTACAGTTAATTATGGCCTAATGCTCAGTCAGCCAATCCATTCCTAGGATTACATCAAACTCATTGAATGGTTAATCAATTAAATCGATGGAAAATTGGTATCCCTTAATCACTAAAGGACATTGCCTACAAACCCTATTCATAGTAACACTTTATCATATAAGACTACAGACTCTGATATCTATATCAACATGTTTAGGCTTTAATCCTCTATTTTGTGCTGGTGCGGTACATACATATGAATGTTTAGAAATAGGGTCTATTAATGCCAAAACTAGAACATTGAATAAATAAAAAGTACTAGTTATGATGTCTAGTGCTATAGCCTCTTTTCTAGCTCTCACAACATACTATTTGGCTAGAACACGAGCCTTAGACCTTGTACTTTGATGAGCATTAGGTTGCTCTCCTCTATTCCACCTCTGACATTTATTTTGAGTTGTAACATTAGATGCCTATGTTTGAGCACCCTCTGATTGTCTCTGAGTACAATATCTTCTATAATGATCTCTAGCACCACAGTGGAAACATTATCCTCTTCTAGCCAATATACACTGCCCCTAATGTCTCTTCTAATTGGTATTAAAAGTCAGAAGTCTATTTTTATTACCCCCTATTCCGAATGCACTATCAACTCGAGGAGGCAATTGAAGTCTACTTGTAGAAGCTTATTTAGATCTCTAGGATTGTGCCTATCTTTGCCCCTGATACCATGACTGATATTAGGGCCTAAGCTGAGACTGTCTCTGTAACTGACCCTCTCTTCTTTTCTCACCATCCCTTAACATTGCACTTGACTTTCCCATAATAAACTACCTCTTTCTCTAGATGAACTCTCTTTTCTCTTGCATCATTTCTTCTATATCATACACAGTTGCCACTAGAATTGCAAAATCTTTCTCTCTAGGATTGGCTATCTGCATTCTCAACTCTACATTTAGCCCTATTAAGCATCTCTTACCTTTCTCTTCTTCATTAAGAGTGAACTCTTCAACATACTTCAATAGCCTCATAAAATATTTTCTCATACTCTAACATTGTCCTTCTTCTCTACTTTAAGTTAAGGAATTCCTGTCTTCTTTTATCCTTATAAGATTCAAGTATGTATTTCTTCATGAACTCTTTAAGGAAAAATTCCTATGGCAGGTCTGTAGGTGTTTTTCTCCTCTTGATAGTGTTCCACCAATTGTATGCTTCTTCCTAAAGAAGATAAGTTGCACATTGATAATTTTCTTCTTCTGTACAATTTAGCTGCTCTAAAATTTTGAATGTTCTACCTAGCCAATAATCAACTCTGGCAGCATCATCCTCTTTCCTCCCAAAGAAATAAATAGCACCTATCTTCTTCAACCTTTCCAAAGTTATTTTTTATAAAAGAGCTAGTGGTGGAGGTTGTACTAAAGCTGGAAAAGGTGGAGGTGGAGCAGCAGCAACAGTATGTCTAAGAAAGTTCATTATCTACTATAACAAAATAGGAGATACTTCTAACTACTATTGACTAGGCACTCATGGTTATGGCTACTGTACAACATCACTGGGTTCAGGTAATGATGCATTGCCTACCCCCTATGTAGTTGTAAGTGAAAACCTAGCCATATCTTTAGCCCCTAATTTAGGTACCTGATCAGCCATATGCTTACTGCAAAAGAAATAACCTATCAACCTCATATAACATAACAATTCAGAGGACTTGAAACTTAGGCAATTGCACTCATGTACTCTACCTACGAACATTAAACCTATACTCTGATACCACTAAATGTAACACCTTATACTAGATTCCTAAAGAAACCCAATAAGCAATGCACTTCTCGCTAGGTCACTTTTTTGTATTAAACTCCATGCCAACTCAACAAACACTTAAGTCACCATTTGCATGGGACCTCATCTACAATTGATGAAAGCTAGGTACATAATCATAAAATTTTTATATTGAATAAATACTAATTTCTTGTATCTTTTTTATCGGATTCAACTTAATGCCTAACTTAATTCAAACTCTTTCTCTCAATCCTATAAGGATTCTAACTCGTCTGGATAGGAGAGCCATCCCTTAAACCTATAAAAACCCCTTTTGGGTATGAGAAAATAGAGGCAATTTGAGAAGCCAAAACCCTACTATTCGAGAGTCAAAGAGGGGGCTCTAATGTAAGATTTACACTACTAGTCCAATAGGCCACACTAAATTCCATTCTTTCTAAAATCCTACTTTCTTGTGTTATTACTTAAGAGCTACTTTATAAGGTAAGATCTAAGGCCTCCTACTCTACATATGATATACCTACATATTGATCATATGGGCCTGTAATCTCCTATGATTGATCATGAGTGAGGTGATTCTATGTAATCCCTACATTGATCATAGGAGCAGGTTGCTATTTTGTACAATTTTATTATGTTTAATTGATTATTGGAAGTTATGGTTATTCTATTATTTTAATTCTATCACATGGACCTATCTTAATGTATATTTATATTTGCTTGGACTAAATATATTGATATGTGTGTAACCAAACATCCGTACATACTATCTTTTAACACTATCTTAATAGTATCTTACATAAGTTGTATTGTATTCACCATATTTGTCATGTTTATATGTTGTTATATACATGATTATTATATGAATATTATTGGCATGTTAGAATTGGTATATGGTCCATATAGACTCCCTTTCTTGAGGATTATAGTCTGTATAGATTGTTATGCCTTTGATTTTTTTGTTCTTAGTTAGTAGTCTACACGGAATACTTTTCACAAGGAATGTAATTTGTACAGATGATTATGTCTTATGTATATTCATGCTACTTTATAGTCCTCATGAACTCCCTCTCACAAAGACTATAGTTCATGCAGACAATTATTTGTAATCTCAATCTTTGAATATATACATTTATGTCCTCTATGATTAATAAATCAATAGCTGTCCTAGTGATAATTCTTTTAGACATACATCATTATTAATTTATATTCATGTTGAAAAATTTTATCCTTTTTTTAGGTACTCATAAATCATTATATGTTGTTTCTAACCTATTCTTTGAGTTGTGTGCAAGTGACCATTCTGCAAGAATAGGAGGTTTGGACAAACATAATAACCCTTACATGCAGTAGCCTATATAGACACTTATTGGAGCCATATTTGAGTTTGCATAAAATTGATAGTGTACAAATGGGACCTATTATATGCTATGAACTATTTCATTTGATTTTGTACCTTTATTTCTTTTGGTTATTTTTTGTTGTAATAGGTAGAATAATAACTTGTTTTACACGTAAAAGTCTAACTTCACATCAAATAGTTTTCTATCTTAATTAATTAGTGTTTTTTAATAAAATGTTTTGAGTTTTCCTTAATAAAAGTCACAGGGAAAATGTATTTTAACAAAGGCCAATCTCCTAGAGATGGTAGTTAGGCAATTACCATTAATTCCTATCAAATTATGGGTAATTGTTAGGTCAAACAACCACTAATAAAAAATCTAATTTTTAAATGTCAATACATACTTATGCTTTTATATATTCTCAATATTGTAATTCATTTCTCTATGTGAAAAGGTGACATAAATGCTTTATATAAATGTTTGCTAGCATGATATAAGATTGATAAATGTTAGAATATAAAGGAAGATATATTATTAGGGCATAAATAAGATCTGATTTTGAATCCTTTCTAGGAAATGATCAATAGTCCTAGTGTAGAGCCAAGTGGTGACTCCAGACACTAACTTCTCTTATCCTCGATAAAATATAATAAATCTATAGCACTAAACACACTTATCAACCTTTGATCATCTCTTTAATAATCCTTGACTTGCTGTAACAATACGAGCTTTACTTGTATCTCTACCAATAAAGTATCAACATTTAAGGCTCTTATGGCTACCATAAACTTCCTACTAAGAGCATCTACTACTACATTGGCTTTTCTAGGATCCTAATCGATCAAATAGTCATAATCTTTTATTAATTCCATCCATCTCCTTTATCTCAAGCTTAGCTCCTTTTATGTTAGAGGATACTTCAGACTCTTATATTTGATGTAAACATAGCACTTCTCTCTATAGAGGTAGTGTCTCTAAATCTTTAGAGCAAACAAAATAGTTACAAGCTCTAAATTTTGAGTAGGGTAATTCTTTTCATATGGCTTTAATTGCCTTGAAGCATATGAGACAACTTTACCATCTTACATCAAAACACAACCTAACCCATTATAAGATGCATCACTATAAATGGTGAATTCCTTCCCAGAAACTGGCTAAATAAGAATCAGTACTTTTGTTAACTTCACTCTAAGCTTGTCAAAACTCTCTTGACATCTATCATCCCAAAAAAACTTGACATCTTTCCTTAACAAGTGAGTCATAGGTGCTACTATCAATGAAAAACCCTTGATAAATTGTCTATAGTACCCTATGAAACCAAGAAAACTCATTATCTCTGTGGTATTCTTAGATGGCTTCCACTTTATGACTACCTCAATCTTGCTATGATAAATATGAATCCCTTCTGTAGAAGCGATGTGCCTAAGAAAAGACACTTCACTAAGTAAGAACTCACACATACTAAGCTTGGCATAAAGCTTTTAAAAACCTATAAAATTGTTCTCAGATGTTGTTTATAATCCTCCTTACTCTTTGAATAACCAAGATGACATCAATGAAAAACACTACAAACTGGTTGAGATATTATCTAGAAATATAGTTTATTAAGTCTATAAAAAGCTACAAGAGCAATGGTAAGCCCAAATGGCATTACTAAGAACTCATAGTGGCCTTATCTTGTACTAAAAGCTATGTTCACCACCTCAAACTCTTTCATCCTCAACTAGTAATAACCAAATCTCAAATCAATCTTTGAAAACACTTCAGCTCCTCTAAGCTGATTGAACATATCATTTATCCATGGCAAATGATACTTGTTCTTGATGGTTACTTTATTCAGCTATCTATAATCTACACCCAACAGAAGAGAACCACCCTTATTCTTAATAAATAAAATTGGTGCTCCCTAAGGTGACACACTCAGTCCGACGAAATGAATCAAGCAACTCCTAAAGCTAAATATTTAACTCTTTTAACTATGTTAGAGCCATCTGATATAGAGGTACTAATACTAAAGCAGTGTTAGGTGAAACCTTAATACTGAACTCAAGTTCTAGTTCTGGCAGTAAATTGGGTAACTCTTTAAGAAAAATATCCACAAACTTTAACACTACTGATATATGACTAACATTTTGCTTACCTCTACAAGTGTCATATACATGATCTTAGAAAGCTTCAAAAACCTTCTTTAAAATATGCCTCACAATCACAATTGATATGACTTTAGATAAAAAGTTAGTCTTCTCATGCACAACTCTAATCTTAGACCCATCTTTAGCTATAAGAGTTATCCTCTTTAACTTCTAGTCCATTATTGCTTGATACTTGGACAACCAGTCCATACCCAATATCAAGTCAAACTCCTTAAATGATAACTTGATAAGGTTCACCAAAAAACTGTGCCCTTGAACCATTAGAGAACACTCTTTCTAAACCTTAGTTACTATGACATGTTGACCTATGGGATTGCTAACCATAATCTCTAAGTCAAGAAACTTATAATATAACTCCCAATCTTATGCTTATGTTCTGTATACATACCAATATGTAGACCATAGATCTATCAAAGCCAAAATAAGTGAGTCAAAGAGAAGAAAAGTACTAGTAATGGCATCTGGTGCATTATCCACCTTCCTTGATCTAATAGCATATTGCCTAGTAGGAGCTTTGTGTTTAGCTTTAGACTCTAATCTACCTCTTTGAGCTCTCTTTACTCTCTCTCCTCACTTTACCTTTTAGGCTTTGGTGAAAACATGTGCAGATCCCTATCTAGCATTAACTCTCTTTAGATTATCTTTACAAAAATGATCTAGTGACCCATACAAAAGGCACACTCCTAACTTCAATTTCTAACACTCTCCTTAGTGTCTCTTGTTACAAGTCTGACATTGAGGTATCTATCCACTCTTGGCTATAAAAACTGGTGCACTAGCAGCTTGAGATTACTATCTAGCCTTGCCCTTTTTACCTTACACTATGTTCTAAGACTAACCCTATTTTTATGTCTACTGTCATGCCCTATACTAACTCCTCTTAAACTTCTTATTTGACCTTCGAGCTATACTAAAAGCCTTCTAACCAAAGGATTGCTTCTTCTGATAGAACTCCCTCTTCTCTTTCTGTACTCCCTCAATAGATTTGTAGATAGATATTAACTTTGAAAAGTCTCTAATCTTTATAAAAACTACCAGTGAATTAATATACACATGTAATCCCTTCTCAAATCTCTAGCACTTCCCAACTTCTGTATAAATGGTGTCCTTAGCATACTAGCTTAACAAAGCAAAGTCCTTCTTGTATTGTCTAATAGACTTTTACTCTTACTTAAGGTCTATGAATTACTATCTCTTATTGTCCAGATTATCTTTTATGATATACTTCTTATGGAAATCTAAAAAGAAAAAGTCCCATGTCTACTTTTTCTCAGTTTTATGCTCTATCAAAATTTCCCACCACTTAGATACCTCTGTATAGAGCAAAGATGTGGCATATATAACCTTTTTTCTAGGGTGTATGTAATTTGCTTCATAATCTTTATCCTATAAAGAAAATATTCTACTATCCCAAGCCCTACAATACCCTCTCCCTTGAAATCCTTAGACCCATCTTCTTAACTCTCTCAAGGTAGGTCTTTTATAGAGTTAAAGGAACCTCTAGCTACTTGCTAGTGGTAGAGTAGTAGATGTAACTTATCTCAATAGTTGTACCATCTCTTATAGAAATACCTGTGGCACTTGAGCTACCAAAGATACTTGCCTCACCGCACTATTGAATATAGATGCAAACCTATCACACCCTTGTCTCATAGACATGGAAGCCTAACTCTCGACTTTCTCATAATGGTGCAGTGCATGATCACTCATTTTATCTGTAGGTAAGAGAACAATTCATAAGCTTTAATATCATAAATTTTTTGATGTATAAACTTAACCTAAAACATTTATATGTTACTTTGGAATACCTAAATTGGAGCTTTGATACCACCAAATGTGACTCCCTTTACTCGATCTGGTTGTGAAACCTGAATAAGGAATACACACACAAACACGTACTGAACTCAAAACATGATAACTCTTTTTATAACATGATTAAATCATTCATAACAAAATATTTATTTTATAATTCAAACAATTTTTTCAAAAATTAGTTACATTTCACTTTTAGAAATCATCAAGTTAAAAATCCAGCAGCATAATAGCTGTTTTAGGACACTACACCAAATGCGAATAATAACCTGTAATATAAAAAGCACTTTTATAAACATTTTCACATCTATTTATATCTCTTGTGATCCTTTTAATAAACCTAAAACAACTAGCAATATAGCATCATAATCATGCAT
>CANXYI012191371.1:0-10468 GCA_948208565.1 Hura crepitans | reverse complement strand
AAACACCCACCTAGGTACGCTGACTATAGTTATATACTCAGTGGTGAATTCAAGCAATTAAATCATGTCACCATTGTTAGCACACATATATATAGTGATAATATCAATTTATTTAGATTATTATGCTAATAATTAAATATATATGTCAAAATGACCAAAATACCCTTATTCACATTTAACGGTTATTCCTTTAAATAATTACTAAAAATTATATGTCTTGTTAATATTCTTTATTATCAATGATAATATTCATAAAATTAGGTAATCAGATTAACAAATGCCATATGTGACAAAATTACCAAAATGCCTTTGATCATGCACACTAAATAACCATTTAGGCAATTATTCCCAATTATGTACTTTATGGTTTATATGATTATCATTAAGTTATATGTTGCCTATTTAATTTAAATTCATAGGCATAACTAGATAGATGACACTTGAATACATTGGACTTAAAGGGAACTAAAATAGTGTAGTGATCCACATTCTGGACCCCGATCGATGCATCAGCCTAATAAACATCATAGGGATCAGTTTGTAGACTTCTTAAAACACATGTCCAATTTTAGTTTCACAATCTAGTCTACCCAGTAGACTAGTCTATCCAACAGACTAGCACAGTGGCCCTAACATAGACCTCGACCATTATATCTGCCCTACTAAAAATTAGACAATGTAGCAGCTGCTAAAATCCCTAAGTTGACCAGTTAACCCATTCAGTAGGTGTCTAACTAATGGGCCATAACCTCAATTTATGTTTATTTCATTACTGATTAACTTCTTATAATATTCTTAAATGGAAAATAGATAGATATTATTTTTAACTCATAGTTAAGTTTTAGCCCGGTCTGATATAGATATAATTAGACAGTACCGGGTCAATTTCTAAGTATATTTTTAAGTTTTGTGATAACCAAAGTTTAAGTCATAATATCATGGATTATAATCCACATTAAATCCTTATTTATTTACCATTTACTATCTAAGTTCATTTTTTGTTCAGGTAATGGTCAATTTTAGACAGTTATAGGTCATTTCCTTTTTTTGCGACAACCATTTTATATCTATTTTTAGTACAATTTTCACTAATAGATTCATAATGTTCATTGGCCTAAAGCCAAGCATCCATTAGGCCATTCATAAGGCCAAATCATGGACTTTCAAGCAATGCCATATAACCACAATATCATAGCCCTTTTAGGCACACTTTATGTACATTTCAAATTCATATTCCATATTCAAGTAGAGATCACATTCTAGGCCTTTTTTTTAAGTTTATGGTTTAAGTATTTTAACATTCCTCAAAGTCCATTTTATACATTCATTTATACCATGCAAATTCTTAAATTAAGCTAAGCAAACTAAGCTATTTCATGTCCATTATCCTAGATGTTAGGACACATATTCATTTCACACAATTTACCAAAGTTTACATGGCATTATCATTACCATTGCTTTTGGGTACCACTATCCATTAGCCTTAGTCATGCATTTTCATAGTATCCATCATACACTCAATCATTTATCTATAGCCTAAATACATTTATGCACATACCTTTGCACTTTCATTCCATTTAATGTAGCATGGGCCCATTGTATGTCTTGGCCCTAACTAGATTTCCATGCCTTCATGCATTAATCAATCTTATCATATCCCGCAATATCATTATAGACATTATAGGCCTAATATACATGAAATTTAAGTATACTTCCTTATACATGCTACTTACTCATATTCCAATTCATACAAACACACACAATTGTACTTGACCGCTCACCATGTTCATGCCAAACATACACTAGTCAACCCATTTATATAGATATTACACCCTAATTCAGTCTCAAGGCCCCAATGCAAATACTATGTTAAACTATTATATACTCACCCTTGGCCCTCATATACCTTTCGGATAGTAAACAAACCTCACCATTACCAATCAATTCTCATACAACCTTTTCACTAACATTCATTTAGACCCTAGTCATTAAGGATTCAAGTAAAGCCCCCTGTTACAACCCCAATCTAGCCATATTTAAAACCAAATTGTAGCCACATAATTAAGGTGGCATAAAGTGAATACAAGAATTCATTTACCTCAATCACAAGAGAAGAATTTCCTAAACCAATAAGCTTTTACAAGCTAAGAATTCTAGCCCTCCTCCACATGAAAATCAGTCCACTTCTCAAGCTAAATTGCACTCCAATTCCCTAAAAAACCATACAAACACATTCCATTAGGTCCCAAGTAGTCATAGGCAGCCATTCCCATTCAAAACCCCTCAAGAAAAACCAATAAAACCATAGAAAGCTCACCTTACACCTTTGTTACCTTTGCTAGAGTGCTTTCTAACCTTACTCCCTTTGATGATTTTTAATTAATTATTGAAAGCTTCTTTTTCCATTCATGCTATTTTTGGAATTACCCTAACATATAAAGATTATTTTAGGTGTGATTAATTTTCTAAAACAAGCTGAAGGAAATGATGGAAATGGAGTTTTTCCTCTAAGAGGGCATCAGCTCCAGTAGCAAGAAGTGAAGAAAATTTCTTTTCTTATGAGTGGATTTTGCCACTTGTCAAGATAGATTGACATGTGTAAGGGCTCTTAGGCTAGCTAGCATGGTATGGGTGGATCCCACAACCACCCAAACCATCTCGAAATAGCTCAATTTTGGTAGAAAATTTGGAAAATCATCAAAAATCATATTGACCTCAAAAAATTACATTGTTTATTTTAAAATTCCTTATTTAATCCCCTCTACATACTCATAAATTCTATTGATAAGGTAGGTTTTAGATTGCCTCAATTTACATACTAACCTCAAAAAATACAAGAATTTGTGAACAACCTCAGAATTTAAAAATTCTTTCACCAATGGACTCAGTGGAATTTTTGAGCTTTAGGGTATAATATTTTCGTGTCCGTCCAAGCACATCTCGGGTCATTTCCGGCTAGACTGAGTTTAACCCCACAAATTAATAGTTTACAGCCTAAATTGAATTATTGGTTCTGCTAAATTTTTAAATTTTGAATTTTTCATTAATTTAAAGCCCCTAAAAGTTTCATAACTAATGGTACTACCTTGATTCTAGTGCAAGTGACCCGGCAACTCGAGCACACTTTCTAGACCTAGTGGCATTGTTCACGAAGCTTCGATACATGATCTTTATAGTGTAGACATGTTTGGTTTATCCATGCAGACTATAGGTCAAGGGCCTACTATTTTAGGTTGGGTCTTAGTTGGTTAGTACGAACCTTATAGTATCAGTCGATATGAGGTTGCTTGCCTTGTTGTTTGAGCCTGACTCTGGTTATATAATAAGGCAAAAATCCCAACATCTACAACCTTAAAGAAGTAATTATATAAAAACATAATTATATGTAATCAAGTGAGTAAATGTAATTAATTAAAATAAATTAATTATGTGAAAATAACTGAAGACATAAAGCATATAAGTATACGTAAATAAATAAAGATTTTGCATAATAGTAATAATGTCAAAGGAAAGAAATAAAATAACTTAAGTAGATTATATTATGGAAATGAGAGTTAAGATAGAGTTTATGGAATTTTTTAATAAGAGTAAAAGTAAGGCTTAATTATGTGACATTAAATAATGAGTAAAAAGGAAGTAAATGGATTAATTACATAAATTGATAAGTTGAAAACATATGTATCAGTTATAAATTATAAATTTTAAAATAATAGGAATGATAAAGGCATAAGAAAGTGATAATTGAATTATGAATGGAAAAATTATTATTATATAAATATTTAGACATTAGTAATATGAGAAATGTATGGTGATAAATAAATAGTAGAGCAAAGGAATATATATATATATATATATATATATATATATATATATTTTGGAAAGAGATTAATATGAACATAAATAAAAACATAGTACACATAATATTGTGTAATTAACTAGAAGATAAAACTGCAAAAAAAGAATTGGAATTTAAGGAAATTAATTAAATGTCTTGCAAATAAGTATATGAGTGAAAGAAACATGAAATCTTAGAATACGAGGAGCAATACTCACTAATAATGTATGTTCATGAACACAACTGATATAGTATAAAATGGAACATGAATATGCTTATATTGATTTTGAGAAAGCATGCTATGATAAATACTTTTGATAGCTATATTTATGTGACCATCTGATTAAGATGTGGCTTTAAATTTCATTATGAAAATGATTTAATATTTTTTTATATTGTAATGGCATGAAAATAATTAGAAAGTGAAATGTATAGAGAATTAAGAATAGCATATATGAGTTAGACAGACTACTAGATAAGTTAACTAATTAACTAGGGAGTTTAGCAACTTCTAGGACACTTCAATATCTCCTTTAATATTTTCAAAATGTTTATGCATTTTTAATTGAATGTGATGTATGTAGGTTATATTTTAGTTGAAAGTTGTTAAAATGATATGTCAAAAGTGATTAAATAGTTACTAAGAAATCTAAAAAAAGGTTACTAATGTTAAGATAGAAGAATGAGAACCGACCCAAAATTATGACATCTTACACCTGAACTAGTTTATCGGTTATGTATAAAGGTGTTATAGTATCCATTTTCAAACATTACATGTGAATAATTATTATGGAATGTTCATATAGACATGATATAAGCATGTCATTCATATACATTTACATAGCACACCATATTACACAACTCATTCATAAAATTTCTAGTAATATTAAGCTTTTTTTCATTTCACATAATACTAAATTATCATGAAGATCATGTATGTGCAAATTTGTATACGTACAACATATATGGAATTATACACACATAAGTCTTACACCTACTTCTAAGAAAGCCTATCTTTTTCTTATCCATACTAGCATACATGCTTTACATGTTGCATTATATTGATTGATAAGATACTTTCACTTTGTAGAAATTTCTTACCAAAAAGAGTTATACCACACATCCTAACTCAGACTCCCACTAGATTTCAGATTCCTACTAGATTTACTAGGAACCATATTGAATATTACATCACAATGACTGACTTTATAATGCCCGTATGTTTAAGTTTCATGAACGGTACCTTCATGGCTTGAATGGTGTTCCTTGTAGGTCGGGGTACCTTTAAGAGGCTAGAACGGGGTATATTAGTCATAAAACTTTAATGGGCTAATAATTAGGGAAAATGAAAGAGTTTAAAAATTTAGCAAAACCAATAAATCATTTCAGGTTTAGAACTAGTGAATGGGGAGATAAAATGAGGTTGTGTCAGGACAACCTAGAGATGTGCCCGAATAGACCCAAAAATACCATATCTTGAACCTCAAAAATTCCAATTGACATGATAGAGAAGGAATTTTAATTTTGTAAGGTCATTTGATATTTTTTGAATATTTTCTTCTACCGGGTGAATAGTGTCTAAAAGTCAACAGTGAAATTTTGACTTGAAATTTTATGTGAGCACTAATGACACTAATCAATGATTTTTAAAACTAAAATGATAATTTTTAGAGGTCTAGAGAAAATTTTGTGAATTTCTAAAGTTAAAAAAGAAACCAAGAGAAAATGGACTGTTAGATCACCACATGTCATGATCTAAGCCATCCATCTACCCCTATATAAGAGCCCACACATGTGATGGGAGTCATATATGTGAACCAACCTTTTCTTCCTCTATTTTCTCCCTTGGCTGACGTCATTAATGGTTTCTCCCTCCCCCCTTTTTTCTTCTCTTTCTCTCTCCTCTCATCACTATAAATCATAAAAAAAAAGACATGAATTAGAACTTTCATGGTCTCTAAAGTCTAATTCAAGTGAAGAAATTGAGAAATTTTGCTTATAGAGAGAGATTTACAACCTTGGTGAATAGTGTCAATTTTTAGAGTAAGTGTTTTATTTCAATTTTTATTTTTTTTAGGTATAGTAAGGTATTCTAAGAAGTTCCATGCTTTTAGATTTTAATTTGGAGTAGTGTAGAATTTTTGAGGATTTTTCTAAGCAAAGATTTATGTATGTTTAGGGCAAAAGGAAAACCTTGAAGGAGAATAAGCTTTTAGGAATCAAAGTCATGGAGAAAAGGGTGCTTTTCACATGTTAGGTATGTGGAATAGATTCAATTCATGTGTGTCATGTGTTTTGACATGATTTGGCATGTGTACATGTGTATGGAATTTCATGTTTATGGCGTAAGGCATGGCATTGATGTGAATGAATGACTTAGATATGTTAATAGTGTTAAAATAACATGGTATGCATGCTTTTAGGGAAAAGAAACTAGGTGTATATATGTGCATGATGTATGGGCGAATGGTGTGTATAGATGGCATGGCATGTGTGATTATGTACATGGCATGTAGGTATGGAATTTGGAATGTAAATGCTATGTATAAATCATGCTTGGGAAAATGAATAACAATATTGACATGTATGGTATGAAAAGTTGGCAAATGATAACCTAAATGAGCATATAATAGGTGCCTAAAAGATTACTAGTAATATGATGTCTTTATGTATGCCATTGGTGGCATAGTTATGATATATGTTTCCTAAAAAGTTATGTAAAGAAATGATGTAAGAACAATGGAGTTTGGATTGGCATGATGGATGCTAGCAAAGACACCAAATTGGAAACTCACTAAATAAATAGTAACATACTTGTAAAATGACTATATGAATAGTGATTTTGCGACAAAAGACCAAAAATGTGAATTTGTGTGCAATAGCATGTAAAATGGGATTGATGTTATAATTGACATGAAATATAGTGAAAAGTAACTATAGATGACATAATTAACTAAGGAATAGTGATTTGGCCCATCAGTTAGACACCCACTGGATGGGTTGACTGGTCAACTAGGGAATTTGCAACTGCTAGGCAATTTGGTCCTTTTAGGACTACTGTTGTCTATTAGATGTGGCGAGTGTAGCTACCAAGATTCTAAGATGAACCCTACACACTCGGGTATTGGGAGCTCTACTTGGGTTGATCCCTCCTACCCATAGTATATCTATAGATATTAGGAGGTCCCACAGGACTGATCATTGCCATCCACCTATGATGCTTTGGAGATGTGACTCGAGTTATTAAGAGGTCCGATGGTGTTAGTCCCTACTATCCCATTTGCAGGTATTAGGAGGTCTATGGACTGATCCCTACTATTTGTAGTTCGGTATTGAGAGGTCAATGGACTGATCCCTTATAACACCCCTTGCTCAATTTGTGAGAAATCAGGTAAAAGATGTTACTTCCTAAAGGTTACCCATCCTTGGATTTCCTTAGGCAGCTTTCATTTAACTTCTATTCCTATTTCTCATTGTTCAATGATGAAAATTTTTTTTTGGATTCAATGATCTATGGTGAACCTCTCAGGCATATGACTTCCATATGCCTGATTTTACCGCTAATTATCAGCTTAGGCTATTAACTATAGCTAGGAGCTCTTTATATATAGCTATAAGCTAACACACTAACTGTTTAGGCATCATATCAACTAACTACCCACAGTAACATGCATGAGTGCCTTTATTTACTAATGCATTGTAATTTAATAGGATACTATCATACCTAGACAGTCTTCAGTTACACTACTGATCATCTTTATTATGCCAACCAAATCTATTGCTTGTGCATCGAACAACTAATATGCTGAGTATATACTCAGTGTTGAATTTAACCAAACATACATTGTATTGTAAAAATAACCATGCACACAATCAATTCTTAATGTCATCTACTTATCACCCCAAGTTTTCCTATTAAGATTCTTTATCATTCCTAGCCCTTTTTAGAGAAATGTTTAAAGACTACTTACTAACTTGATTATATTACATCATATTGACCACTAACTTAGGTTTTCTGATGCTATATCTATTATTGCTTACTTGTGACTCCCATTAATGTACCTTTATGCCATTAACTTAGCCACTACTTAAGTTACCTAGTTTAAACAGTTTATCAACTTATTTTTATTATCACTTGATTAATCTACCTAATTAAGCCTTATTCTCTTTCCTATGTAGAGGGTACTATATACCTTACTTTAATTAGGTACTTCCTTCGATGTTTATTTGAGAAGGTCTCACTTTTATTTCCTTTCTTTAACTTATCTCTTTCTATATGCTTTTATTCTCCATCGTAATTCCATTAGGCCTTTACTTTCTTTATGATTCTTCCTAAGATTATATGTGTTTATTAAGTCTCTTCTTATAGCTTTTCTCTTGTTCTTATTGACTTTATTCATAGGTTATCTTGATTATGATATCTAAGATATTAGTTCTTTTATTAATGTCATTAAATCCATTGAAGTTCCTTAATTATTCCATTTATACCCTTAAGGTTTAGGAAGAAATCCTAACCACTAGATAACAGGAATCACATTGTGCAGTGGCCCCCATTTTAGGCCTTGGTAGCTGCACCTACCTAGTCCGAAACTAGACAGATACCAAGTTGTACAGTGGCCCACATTTTGGACCTCAGTGTCTATACACACCCTTCATCCGATAGCAAGGATCAGTTCCTCAAAACCTCCCAATATTAGAAAGGCAGATAATTGGGATCAATCCATAGACCTCCTAATATCTACAAAGGGGATAGTAGGGATCAGCCCCATAGGACCTCCCAATATCCTAGTACATATCATCACAAGCAACTTATCTAGTGGATAATAGTGATTAACCCCGTGGGACCTCCTAATATCCACAAGTGGGTAGCAAGGATCAATCCGTAGACCTCCTAATACCCATAACGTGCAGGCTCAAATAAAAACTCAGTAGCTGCACTCGCCATGCATAAACCAAAATCTAATCAAACTTAGCCTCTAGCAGTTGCTAATCCCTAGTTAACTGGTCAACCTATCCAGTGTATTGTTAGCCATTGGTTTAATATCCATATTATTTCATCTTTCAATTATTCCTTATTCTTTTCATTATCTATATATTGACAATGAGAATATCATCCCTTTTTTTTCCATACATCTACTTGTTTATAATTTGAACATTTACCTAGTGTTTTGCTAGCTTTACTAGTTTCCTACATTCTAGGCTCACAACTCCTTTTACATCTTTAATATCATTCCTTTTCCTTCCCTATGATTTTATTGCACATTACTTTTTCATTCTTATATATGAATGTAAGTATTTTATATTACTATCATTTACCTCATAATGTTATTCTCTCATGCCACACTATGTGTTTCCTTTATTATAAAATAACAACTTATTTTTTCATGTCTGGTATTTCATCTTTTTACATCTAATATTTTATTAGTACATTATATCTTATAATACTCGATGTCAACCTCGATAGATTATCAAAATACCCTTTTGTAACAACTATGTTATATGAGTATATTTAACACTTTCTTATTTACACTTCGCCTTTATACTGACATCCCATAAAATTACCATTTATTTATGCATTCCATTTTGTCTATTTATGAATTAGGCATTACTAATATTTTATCCTGTCATGTAATTTTGTTCTTTAGCACTTTTAAAAGGGTAGGTCTATCTCTAACCTTTTTCTTCTTATCTCAGTCACCTTATTATGTCCTTCTCTTTGCCGATCATCTATTTAGACTATTTTCAAGTCTTTAGGGCATAATTATACGGCTATTTCATTTAATCATCATTATGGGATAGTTACAGGTCACTTTTATTTTGCTAGATAGTTATAGGTCATTTTACACCATAGTTACTATTCATTTGGTAACTTTTCCTACTATTCATTTGGTATTTTCCATCCTTTCTTCACCTCCTACCATTATACCTTAAAGTATGCCACCTTATCAAACATTAACTCTATATTAGCATACCTAATCATCATTTTTAACATCAATTCTTAGGCAACACATATCAATTAAACTCATAACTTTACATTTAGCATTACACATCTTACTTACTATATGCTATGCCCTTACATGTCAATCTCATATACATTATCCCTACATCATATCTTATCATCTTTTCAACCTATTACCACGTAACTAGATCTATATTCCATATCACTTTCATGTTGTACATCATGTCATCATCCAAATTGTTCATGTCCCTTGTGTTTTCCTTGGACCGATCAAACCAAAATAGCTAAAGACACGACTTAAACCTCACTCCTTAAGTCTCAAAAGATGAGAAGGAAGCTAGAGGAATCTATGGCCACTCCTATTTGATTAGTCTAGGAGGAGCGAGTTAGGCACCACAAAGTAGGAGTCACCACCCGATCGAGTCAGGAAATACCTTGTAAGGCTAAAACCAGAGTGGTTCAGAACCTTACTCTTCTTTATACCCCAAATTAATATAGAAATTTGATTCAAATTTATGATAATATTCCTTTTCTCAAGCAATGTTTTGTAATTAAAGTAAATCACACATTCACGTATGAGGAGTTATAAAATATATTTATAGAAAAATAAAAGGTACTTGGAATCAAAATAACGTATATGAAATTAGCCAATTGATTGTTTTGAAAACTTTAAA
>CANXYI012191345.1:0-11439 GCA_948208565.1 Hura crepitans | reverse complement strand
TCATAAGAAACTTTAGACTTCCATTAAATTTCCTAGAAGGCTTCCATTTTAGCACTACTTTCACTTTACTCAGGTCGACCTTAATACTGCTATGTAATATGGCCTAAGAATGCTATTTCATTCAAACAAAACTTATATTTTCTAAATTTGGCATAAAGTTATTTCTCCCTCAAAGTTACAAGACAAATCTTAAATGCTACTTATGCTCTTCTTTAGTTTTTGAATACAATAAGATGTTGTCAATAAACACTATAATAAATTGAGCCAAGTATGGCTTGAAGATCCAATTCATTAAATCTATGAATGTTGTTGGGGCATTAGTATGCCCAAACAACATCACTAAGAATTCATAATGGCTATACCTCATGCGAAAAGCTTTCTTAGGAATGTTAGACTCCTTGATTCTCAACTGATGGTAGCTCGATCTCAAGTTAATCTTAGAGAATACACTAGCTCATTACAACTGGTCAAAAATATCATCAATTCTAGGCAAGGAATATTTGTTTTTAATTGTCATCCTATTCAATTGTCTAAAATCAATGCATAATCGAAGTGAGCCATCTTTCATCTTCACAAATAAGACTAGTGTTGTTCAAAGAGAAACACTCAGCCTAATGAATCCTTTGTCTAGTAACTTCTATAGTTACACCTTTAACTCTTTTAAAATCTATAGGTGCTATATGATACGAGGCCATAGATATTATGGTAGTGCTTGGGTATACTTCGGTCTCTTATCATGGTGGTAGTCCTGGCAATTCATAATGGAATACATTTAGGAATTTTGACACCATAGGAATCTAGTCAAAGATTAATTTGGCTCTCTAAGTATCAACTATATAGGCCAAATAAGCCTTAAATCCATTTCATATCAATCATTTGGTTGTAACAATTGAGACAATATTAATAGAATGTCTCTTTCACCATACATAATCACCTCTTTACTATCTAGAATTTTAAGGGAAAGCTTTTTCCATTTACAATCTACCATAAATTCATGTTTAGATAGCCAATCCATCCCTAAGATGATATTAAACTCATTGAATGGGAGCTCAATAAGGTCTATAGGAAACACGTGTCCTTGACCAACTAGAGGACAATCTCTATATACCATATTAATTATTACTTATTAACTAATCATGTTGCTTACCAAAATATCTATATCTATAGGTTCTAGTTCTAACCTTTACCCTATGCTTGTGCAATGCATATCTAGAAGTGTGTGGATCACAAGTCAATCAAAGCTAAAATAGATAGTTTAAACAAAGAGAATGTACCAACTATGACATCTAGAAATTTAGCATCCTCTCTAGCTCAAATTGCATACTACCTCATCGAGGCTCAAGCCTCAGATCTAGACCTCTGTCTGGGGCTAACTCTTTCACTCCTAGCCTCTCTCTGGCTTCTACCAAGAGTGGGTGAAGATGCTTTTATCTAGGTGTAACCCTTTGGCTTCCTAGGGTAGTTTCTCTTGAAGTGGTCTTTATACCTTCACACAAAGCATACACTAGGGTGCATCTTTAAACAAGTCCTTTCATGCCTTCCTCCATAGGTGCCACATCTCAGTGGGTAACTTTTAGCTATTGAGGTAGGGGCATTGGCATCCTATTGCTATCTAGGCTTGAACTAAGAGCCATATCCTGATCTTTGTGTCTATCCCTATCTTTATGGTGGCTGGGATGTCTGTCCTTCCTTTTACCTTTAAGGCTGAATTGGCTTGCCCTTATGCAAATGATCTCTTCTTTTGATAAGTCTCTCTCCTCTCGTTTAGTAACTCCTTCATATCATAAGTAGCTGCAACTAAAGAAGCAAACTTTAGGAACTTCGATATGGCTATTTGTGTCCGAATCTCAATGTTGAGGACTTTCTCAAACCTCTTACATCTCTCTTCTTTAATGGGGATAAACTTATTAGCATACCTACTCAGTCTACAAATTTCTTTCTTATACTCAGACACAATTTTCCTCCTTGGCTTTAGATCTAAAAACTCCTATTTCCTCTTTTCAATGTAAGCCTTAGAAATGTACCTCTTCTTAGATTCTTTAAGGAAAAAGCCCATGTTCTCTCCTCAGTAGCTTTACATTTTGTAGTAATCTCTCACTAATGAAAAGCCTCCTCCTATAGCAGTCAAAATGGCACATATTAGGCTCTCTTTTGGTAAGGACTACAATTGCGGCAAAATCCACTCTTTTATAGAAGAACCATCTAGCCGGGTGCCCAAGAAGTCTTTAACCCCTATCATTTTAACTCTTTCTAAATACATTTTCTACAAGGCCTAAGGATTTATAGGTGGTGCAGGTTCTAGTGGTGGTGGTGCAGCTATAGCAGTAGCTTGTCTAAGTAATTCTACCATCTATTATAGAAAAGGTGGTAGTGGCTATATGGGAGTTATGTGGGCAGAATCACTAGGCATTAGAGTCTCTAATCTAGTAGGCTCATAGGCAGTGGGCAGAGCATGACTCTCAATTGCTTCTTTACTAGGAGGCAGCATGTGCTCGCTTATTTTGTCTCACTATAAGGAAAACACTTATTAGCCTTAAGCATCATAGCAATTTAGAACTGGAATCAATCTTAATGCACTCATGTAAAACTCTAGGCCTAGGATCACCTAAGTCCACTTTGATACCACTTATGTAACACCTCTTACTCAATCCACTTCTGAAATAGACAAGAGATGTCTCTTTTAAGTAGGTCACCCATTTTATTTCTGCTCTCACCTATATCTCATTTAACCCAAAGAGAAAAGTCATCTTCTTATGGTTTTATAGTCTAGATCTAACATAGCTCACTCTCATTATACTTTGTTTACATGTCATATAGGGTCCTAAGTGGACTAATTCATTTAATTTATCAAAACCCCTTAAAACCCTCTGAACTAATTTTACCAAAATACGGCAGCATAACGACTATCTAGATAGAAATCCAAAAATTTTAACCTATACAAATGGACACTTCTATAACTAACTCATCCACAATTTAACTTATGGGATCCTTCTGATCCACCACAGAAGTTAACATCATCAATAATAGCAACTCATATATAAGCCAGCAAGCATGCAAGTATAACATCAACTATAGTATTACATCTCATTGTCATTACAATACTATCCATCTCTTATACTTAAGTATATCTATAAGTTGATAATATACATAACTGAAAAACATAAAATTACACCTAAAGGAAGCTAACTACTATGCTTGTCTGATGAGGCTGAACCCCATGAATTATCTACTACTTACGCATAAAAAATAATTACTACTCTAAGCATATACTTAGTAGTGAATTTAATGATTCATGCATTAAATCTCGCACATCATGTATTATGCCATCTCATGTGTCATGTATTATGCCATCTCATATGTCATGCATCATGCAAGCATTCCATTATTGCCATAGTCATAACTCACATCATGGTTAGTTATTAATATACAACAAATTAAATGAAGTTATGCCTATCAATTCTCCTTTTATTTTCAACATTTTATCTACATGTATTCCATTTTAATTTGTTTGATTCATTAATCTAAATGGCTTATATCCAAAAGACTACTCTTCTAAATAGTATATAATGGGATCTAAATTTGTGTCGAGGCCCACATTTTGGACCTCAATGGCTACACCCATCATAAATCTCAATTTGTGCAGAGAGTTTTATTCCAGAACTTTGATGGCCATATCTATCTCAAATCTTGTGCAGAGGTCCTCATTTTGGACCTTAACTACTGCACCCATCATCTTATTATAAAAAAATCAATATCATATAATAGCCATACTCATGGACTAACATCTCATGACAGTGAAATGTCTTAGCAACTGTTATTCCCTTATTGACTAGTCAACTTATCCAATAGGTGTCTAACTAATATAGGCCTCCAGTTACATTCCATTTAATCTTTGATTTACAGTTAATCATATTTATTTCTTTTATCAATAGTCAAGTGGCTTGGGTATTAGATTATCATCTCATCTTCTCTGTCATCATTATTCATAAGGTAAAATGCATCAATCATTGAATTCATTTACTCAAGACTCTAAAATAGTCCTAATCCCTTCCTTAAGCTTGGCCTTCTATCCTTTCAACCACTTGTCATTCTTTGTCTACAAATATACACATAGTTTATTAACAAAAATTCACCAAAATTTTACACATAACAAAATTAAATTTTAAGCTTGCAAATACACTAAATAATCTAAATTCTATCTTAAAAAATATTAGGAAATAAAAACTACCCGTTTTGCTCACCTTAGTCATAATTCACCTCACTTAAAAAAACTCTCTTTCTAGGCCCTCTTAGGGATGATTTTTACTAGAAAAGAAGTGTGTGAAGTGTGGAGGTAATTTTGGTGTATTTAGCTTTAAGTTTTATGATGTTCTAATGGTTAAAAGAATGAAAACAAAACTTATAGTTATGAAAGGGGGAGTGGCATCAAGTTAGGGGAAAAGAGGAAGATGATGGTTGGTTTAAACCACTTAAGGTCCATCCTTAAGTAGGGAATAGAGGGTTGGATAGGTGTGAAGTGGCGAATAGATGGCTATGATTTATTCTTAGCAAATTTCTCTCAAAAAATTCATATTTTATTCTACAGTTCTTAAACAATTTAGCTAATAGCTCTAAAAATCATCAAAATTAGTATTTTAATTATCCCTTAAAAATGTAAATTGTTTTCCAATAAAAATTATTTTTTGGTGCAAAGCGTCATAAATTAATTTCATTTAATTACTTCCTGATCTCAAAAAATTCCAAAACCAATTCCATTGGCTTAGTTAGAATTTTTTTACCTTTAGGTTGTGTTATTTTTAGAATTTTCTAAGCACTTTTAAAATAATTTTTCATTTAACTTCAAGTCACTATTCACGAGACACTAGTAAGCTAGCTTTGCAGTCAAATTTAACCCCTTAAATTACTTCAATTTGGTCACAAATTTCACCCATTAATTCTGTTTCCATTAATTCTCTCATTCTATAGCCTCAGTTTATCTTAGGTTCTCGAAAGTACTATTCATCATTCAAGTGTCCCCATTTAATATATCGAAAAATTATGGGTGTTAAACACCTTATGCTATACATCTTAGTAGCACCAAGATGTACCAAGACTCAAATTCTATATATTTATGGCATGATATGAGGAGAGATATGACAAGGTATATGACCAGATGCCTTACTTGCCATTAAAAGAAGTCGAAGCAACAAGTTCTCTTTGGATTACTTCATCCCATAGCAATACTAGAATGGAAATGGGATAAAGTCACCATGGATTTTGTAGTTGGATTGTCTATGATAAGAAGCAAGTGTGATGCTATATGGGTAGTTGGGGACATATTGACTAAGTCTTCTCACTTTATACTAGTGAGGATTAATTATTCATTCGAAAAACTTGTAGACTATATATTAATGAGATATTGAGACTGTATAGAGTGCCATCTTCAATCATATTAGATTAAAACTTAAGGTTCATATGAAGGATTTAGAAAAAGCTGCATAAAGTCTTGGGCACTCATCTTAGTTTCAGCATGGTATTTAATCCCTAAATAAATAGTCAAACTAGGCAAGTCATTTAGGTAAATAATGTACTTGTTTGACTTTAAGACCAATTTGCTTATGATGGTAATGATTGATACATATATTGATAAGTGCTTGAAGACATTTTGAGAAGCTATGCTATAGAGTTTAAGGGAAGTTGGGGGTCATTAACTCTCCTTAGTAGAGTTTGCATACAACAACAGTTATCAAGTGAGTTTGGGTATTGCACTATATAAAGCTCTATTAGGAGGAAGTGCAAAACACCTCTTTGTTTGAGCGAGTTGAGTAAGAATAAGCTGATAGGGCCAGGTTGAAAGCTGTATTAGATAGACAAAAATCATATGCTAATCTACAGTGAAAGGATATAAAATATGCAGTTGGAGATAAGGTTTTTCTCAAAGTATCTATATAGAAGAAGGTCCTAAGATTTGGCAAGAAAGGCAAGTTAAGTCTAAGGTTTATTAACCTATATAAAATAACTGATCATGTGGGACCAGTAGCTTATAAGGTAGCTTTGCCTCTAGAGCTACAATAGATCTATGATATGTTTTATGTATATATGCTACAGAGATGCAAATAAGATCCTTTACATGTACTAACAATTGAGGAAGTTGAAATACAGCCAGATTTATCTTATGAAGAAGAACTAGTGAGGATTTTGGCACGAGAGTTAAAGAGTTGCAAAATAAAATCATAACTTTAGTGAAGGCAATATGGAGACATCACAACATCAAAGAAGCCACTTGGCAAAGTGAAGCACAGATGATAGAGCAATATCCACAACTATTTAAACTAGGTAATTTTGAGGACGAAATTCTTTTAAGAAGGGAAAAATGTAATGCCCAATAATCATAGGGTTATGAAAAGTACTTCTTAGGATGTGAATAGTATTTCTCAAAACTCGAGACATAATAATGTGATTGTTTGAAAGAATTCATCATACTATAATTTTGAAAAATATTGGAAGTGAAAACAAAGTCATTAAGATGACATAGTTTAAGCTGAGCCATAAAATATTTTATTTTTGCTCATTATCACCTAGGATTAATACAATCTAATACTCAAATATTGCAAATAGTTTATTGGCATTAGAATTGGAATTTTTGAATATTGAGTAGTATTTTATAAAATCAAGCAAAGTTAAAAGTATTATTTTTATCAATTTCTCTCAATTTTTTAGTATGGCTTGTTAGAGGCTTTTGGGTCTTAATTAAAGGGATTTCATGGGATCAAGAGGGATGCTAACTGAGGGCTTAATTGAGAGGAAGAAAATTAAAAAGAAAGGAATTAAAGATTGAAAAATAAGGACCATTGGAATTAAAAAGTGAGTAATCTCAACTATTGATAGGATTAATATAAATCGGGTCAAACCCCTTAGGTGGTCATTCTTGTAATAGTTCATCTTTCACCCCTCTCCCCTTTCATTAGAAGTTGACAGCTTCTTCTATCTTCCTCTTTCTATTTTTCTTGATTCTCCTCTTATAGTGCTTGTGTTGTTCCAATCCTACTCTTTTCTGCCCAATGTTAAGTGTTAAAGGATAACACTTTTCACTTTTGGAGGTTTATCATTAGGCTTAGTGAAAACTTTCACTAGGGGAGTGGTTTATTCCAATGGAAACACATTTAATGTAATTAAACTACACTTATTTAGTTTTGGCATTTAATATTTTTAGATTGATCTCCTATTGGTAGCTCGTATAGTTAATTTTTTTTACTCAGCTTATACACGATTTCTTCTTATTTTCTTAGTAGTAGCTTATGTAAATGAAATTCATATCCTTATTATTTAATTGATTAGGCTTGAGCTTGAATTTCATTTAACTAGAATCTATAAGGCTTGAGTTTAAAGCTCATGTGCTTTTCTTGACATGGATTAATAAGGCTTGATTTCATAGAGCTTTCTTCAATACTTAGATTAGTAAAGCTTGATAGAATATAATTCCTCCAAACATTTTGAAGTAGTGAATTATGATATCCTTATTATTAGATAGTCTGTAGATTTGCCAGCTAAATATTTTCTCTTTATTTTCCAAATTTTTGCCTAGGCTTATGCTCTTGATTGATTGACCTAGTAGGATTTACCACATAAGGAAAAGAGGTAAGTTTATGAATAAGGGCAATTAAGGTTTAAGAAAGAGAACACTAGTGGTTCAGGGTGGAATATTTTATCCTTTAGAAATTTTAGAAGAAAGATAAATACTTAAGCTAATCTTTTTAGAGCCTTAAATACTAGATTTTTTAGTAAAAAACTAAAAGAATGAGTTTAAAATATTTGATACTTAGCATGTTTACTTTATGTTTTTAGGCTTTGAAAGGAAATAACTTGAAAGAAAGATATAGAGCTTTAGATAGCATTCATGGATTTTTTGCCTTTAGGAAAATGGGCTGGTATTGTAGCATAATGGCTTTTCTTAATTGCCCTTAGGCTCTTCTCTTTAAAGGCTAGGACTCTATTTCACTATGTACTACTAATGATATCCATTTCATTAGAACATTCAATCTCAATGAATCTTCCTCAATCTTCTTTTATTTCTATGACCTATAGGTTTCTAAAATAGGTTGGTAGTATATGGAGAAATAGATTCATAGTCTAATTGGGGCTCTATAGATTTAATCATGTAGAATTAATATCAATTGACTAATTGATATATCACTTATATACAAGTTAAGAGAGGTAGATAGCCATGCATCATGACTATCCAAGTTTTAAAAAGTCAAGTGGTTTGACTTAACCCTTCCATTTATAGTTACGGTGTAATAAACTCCTTTCACCATCTTTTACCTTATCTAATTTTGAGTATGGACTTGTGTCAAATCATAGCTTAACTAAGTATGTCTAATAAGCCTTAGACCTATTATTATGATAAGTTTACCTTTATTCCTAAAATGCCCTTAGTGAATCCCATTCAATCATGGCACTTTGCTCTAGCTAGAGATTCCTGAATATAGCATCAAAATTATGAGATAAACTCCCCACTGTAATTTGGGGTGGTGAATAATTTGTTGATCACTACCTTATCTTTAAATATATTATAGCACACCCCAAGCACCTCACTATGTATACTTCTTGTTCAATGTAAAAGCTTTAGAGTCAAAGTACATCACCTTATATTTAGGAAAGTAAGTGATCTCAAGTTTGAGGATACTTGCACCACTGATATGATGAGATACCTTCACAAATATATATTAAGTATCCATGTCAAGATCTTAAGGTATGTCTCCCATGTAATTAATTCCCAAGTATGCATCCATTTGTTAACTCTAAGCATCTCTATGCTTATTGCTTGTTAGAACTACTACTTGATCTAATCAAGAAGTGTAATATGTGTTGATCTATCAACATTAACAATATCCCATCTTGTTAATACTATTATTAGTGATATTTAGGTATGTCACATTTGCATGCAATAAAATCTCACATCATGAACACTTTATGATTTCCTATCTATTGTGATTATATACTAGGGACTTTATAACTTGGTTTAAGACATTGCAAACAATTATAAGTCATATATAAAAGTACCATCATGTAAAGAGAAATGCTTTATTTTATTAACTCACAAGTTTTAAATACTTGAATACTAGCCTATTACATAAGCTCTAAGGCATACAATCTCCCATTGTATTAACATGTTGATCAAACATTACTTGTTATAGTGCCTTTTTTAGAGGATCAACTATATTTTGATCTATGGGGATCCTTTCAATTTTCACATTCTATCTACGAATAATCTCCCTAATCAGATGGTAGCATCAAAGTATATGTTTAGATAATTAATGAGACCATGGTTCACTAGCTTGTGCAATAGCCCTATTATTATTAGAATACAAAGGTAACAGATTAACAATACTTAGAACCACTCTAAAGTTCAGTAATGAACTTCTTAATCCAAATAACTTCCTTAGCTACATGGTAGAATCCACTATCATATCATGTTTAGAACTCTTCCAAATAATTACTCCTCCATGCATAATGTATACATATTTTGATTGAGATTTACTATTATCCTTGTAAGATTTAAAGCTGGCATCTATATACCTACCAACTTGTAGATCTCCTTCTCTATAAAGCAAGAATAAATCCTTAGTCTTTCTTAAGTACTTAAGGATATTCTTGATAGCTACCTAATGTTCATCTCTATAATTGGATTAGAATCTGCTCAAGACACTAAGAGCAAATATAACATCATGTCTTGTATATAACATTGCATGCATGATAGATCTTATAGCCAAAGCATATGAGATCTTACTCTTGCCCTCTCTCTCCTCTTATGTCTTGAGAAACATAGATTTAGAAAAGTGTTTCCCATGCAACATAAGAATATAACCATTTTTAGAGATATCCATGCTAAACCTCTTTAGCATTCTATTTATATACATAGGCTATGAAAGACCAGGCAACCTTTTGGATCTTTCTTTATAGATCTTAATCCATAAGATGTATGTTACTTCTCTAAGGTTTTTCATAGAGAACTATTTACTCAGCCAAATTTTGACTGATTAGAAGATAAAGACATCATTTCTTATTTGTAATATGTAATCTACATATAACATAAGAAAAATGATTACACTCCTAGTAATCTTTTTGTAAACAAATGATTTATCCATATTTTGTGAGAAATTAAACTCTTTGATTGTCTTATCAAAATAGATGTTCCAACTCATAAATCCTTGCTTCAATCAATAAATGAATCTTTAAAGCTTGTAAACCTAATTGCTATCTGCAGATGTAAAACCTTTAGGTTATGTCATATACACTTTTTTTGATAATTATCCATTAAGGAAAGCTATCATTACATCCATTTTCCAAATCTTATAATCATAACGAGCAATAATGGCAAGTAAAATCTAAATGGATTTAGGCATCACAACAGGAGAAAAGTTATCATCAAAGTCAATCCCTTGTCTTTGATAATAACCTTCTTCCACCAATTAGGATTTTTAGGTAATCACATTACCTTGCATGTCGGTCTTCTTCTGGAAAACCCATTTGCATGCAATGTGTTATATCCTTTCAGGTTGATCAACCAAGCTCCACACCTAATTATTAAACATGGAATCCATTTTGAATTTTATGGCCTTAAGCCATAAGTATAATTTTGAACTCTTTAAAGCCTCCTCATAACTAATAGGCTCATGGTTTTCTACTATGATCACTTTCTTGTCCTAGTCTTTGAGAAATTTATATCTCTCTAGAATAATCATAACCCTAGTAAACCATCAAGGAACTTGTACTTCCATTGGTTCTTCTATTCCGTTATCACTATGAGTATTAAAAATGGGATAGTCAATTTATCTACTTCAGTTTGTGGATCTTGAACTTTATCAAGTTCAACTTTACTCCTACTATTTTTCATTAGAAACTTTTTCTTTAGAAGGACTGCATGCTTTGAAATAAACACTTTTTATTCCAAAGGATGACAGAAGTAATATCTTAATGTTTCCTTTGGATACCCTAAAGATAAACATCTATTAGACTTAGCTTGAAGCTTATCTAACATTATACTCTTTACATATACAGGGCATCCCCATACTTTGATATGTGAAAGAATAGGTTTCTTATTATACTATATCTCATATGGTGTAACATTAGCCAATTTTGATAGAAATCTATTTAAAATATGAATAATAGTTTCTAGTGTATACCCTAAGAAAGACATTGGTAAGTGTACAAGAGTCATCATGGATCGAACCATTATGCTATAGTGTATATGGAGAAGTCCATTGAGACAAGATGCCATTGTTTCTTAGATAACCATAGAATTCGTGACTTAGGTATTCATTACCTTGATCAAATCGAAGAGTTTTAATACTCTTACCCAGTTGTTTCTCAACTTTATGTTTGAATTATTTGAAATTTTCAAAGGTTTCAAACTTGTACTTCATTACGTACAAATACCCATATCGTGAGTGATCATCA
>CANXYI012191331.1:0-17697 GCA_948208565.1 Hura crepitans | reverse complement strand
TTTATCCATTTAAGGGTACATGCATATCCGCTATCCACTAAAATGAGGAGAATTCTAGAGATATGAATTTTATTTGTTTTCATTTTTAAATATATATCTATATATATTAAATTTAAATTTTTTTTAAATAATTTTGTAACCTCATACAAGTAATTAGTAAGCAAGACAATCAATACTGATTAAATTCTTCTTAAGTAAAATTTTAAATTTAAATTACTGTTCAAAATTTTATTTTATAATAAATTAATCTGATTCGGATTAAATTATAATATCTCTATCAAAAGAGTTCTTAAATTTCTTTTTTTTAAAAAAATAATAATTTCAAGCTTTAACGATATTTATCAAAAAAAAGTGATAAGCTTTAACTATAAATACCCCTTAATTTGAAACGAAAAGTTTATATCTAAACCAAAGCATATTAAATTAATTTTAAATTATGAATAAATAAGAAGTAATTACAAATAATTTTTTGAGTATTGCACTTTTTTAATTAATTTTGCTTAGTGACAAATTAAAATTTTCGATTTTTAGTATATACTAGAGAATAAATAGCATTTCCGTTATATATATATATATATATATATATATATTGGAAATGGTTCAATGACTTTGTCAGAAAATAATAAATAAATAAATATTGTACAGATAGCTCATAGCTGCAATTGCATCATCACATGAAGAAAAGATTGAGATACCGACAAAGAGACAAAATTAAATGACATGTGCTATTAAATAATGCCTACGCCCTCTGATTTTAGCAGTCGGCACTTTGCATTTAATTTTCTCACAGCCCAAGGATTTACAGCCCCCTTTTTCCCTTTTCTGAAAAAAGTGTTGGAAATTAAATTATTAATTAATTTAAAAATCATAAAATCTCAACCGTTGCCGTGAAAGTTATGATCTTCTCGAGTTTTGTAATTTTATTAAGAAAGATAATTTTTTTTTACCGTAATTTCATACAATTCTTTTATTTTTCTAATTACAAATAATTGGACGCAAGGATAATTTAATTTTTTAAAGAAAATTATTTTCAATACCATCATTAAATATAGGTAAGCTTGTAAAAATATAAAATTATATTTATTTAACATTAACTTATATAATATATTCTTATCAACCTGTAAAATATATTTTGCGTATAAAACGTCTACAGAAAGATTATAAAACATAATAAAACACAATTAAAAAAATCAATTTCTTAAACAATTTATACCATGCCGAAGGATGTAGGTTTAAAATTTAAATAAGTAACTTTCTCCTTTTCTTCTTCCTGCACGTTTGATTGAATAAGTGATAATTTCTTATTCATTTGGTTCAACCACTATTGCGATTTTATTTCGAACATTGAAAATATATATATATATATATATATATATATATATATAAATTCATATTTCATCCGTTTTAAAATATATTCTCACCTTTTATTTCGATTGTAATTACTCAACAAATATAAATAATTATTTTTTCAATTATTAATACACCAAATCCAAATACACAGTAGATTGTTGATGGTAGCAAGAAATGGGTCAATTTAGGAGAGAGTAATAAGTCGATTTGATTAAAATATCGATTAAATTAAATAGATCAAATTTTTATAAAAAAATAAATAAACCAATCAAATTAAATAAAAAAATGATTAATTTGAAATTTTTAATAAATTAAATTAAATAAATCAAATAAAGCTATATAAATATTCTATAAAAACATCTGAATAATTTTATTTTACGAATATGTAATTTTAATAATTTAATTTATTTAATTTTTATCAAAATATTTATTAATTCAATTTTACGCGCCTACTTCCAATGCAGCTGTAAAGGACCATAGGAATTGGGAATGGTCAAAATATGCATATGTAGAGAGGAAGATCGAGGAGTAGACCAATGATTGCCCACATTAATCTATGCACATGTTATGTGTCTATATGAAACCGTAAATAAGAATAAATATTGAAAAGATGCCTGCACTTGTCCAATCCACAATCTGCAGTAGCTGACCCATTTTGCTTAGGAAGGAGCAATTGCCCTTTTAATTTCTTAAAATAATTTTCTTTCGTATATACAAAAAATAAAAAAAAATTAAATACATCCTCTTTCATTTAGAATATTTTGAATTTCTGTTCCCTTTGACAAAATTTAATAAATATTGGCTCCCCTCAATCTCCTGACAATCCGGGTGACAAAACACAAAACTATCAATGCCAAGGCGAGTTTCATGCCCACCCAATCTAAATATTCGGTGGTTGAGTTTTGGTGCCATTTCCATTGTCCTTTCGTCAAATAAACCACTATTACTTGTTGCAATCAAGAATTAATGCCCATTTCTTTAGAAATATTCATCATTCAAATGACTACATTCTTTTATGTTTTTTGAGTTCAACAAACCTATATAATGTGTTTGGTAAGATGCTGGAATAATTATATTTAATGTCACTAAATTACAACATTAATAATAATAAACCGGTTATATGTAAACGAATTTTTTCTAACATAAAAATAACAACTATTACGTGGAGTATACCAAAAATATCAAAGGATATTTTCTTTAATTTTTCAAATTTTCTTTTATTTTTCAAATATATCGATTGCCTATGTATTTTTAAATGATACTGTTTTTGATTGATATCAAATTTTTATTTTTCTATTATTATAATTTTAGATGAAAAAATATAAATGTTCGAAAAAAAAATTATAATTTTATGCCAATAGAACAGGAAAATAAAATTATCTCTTATGCAAAAGAGATGTATGCATGATAATTTAATTCCTTCTAATGTTTGTTTTTTCACTAATTATGGGGCCGAAAAATTTTATGTCAGTAAATCAACTAACAATCAACAATATACTAAGATAGTAACCGAACTCTAATTAATTTAAGAAATAATTCATTGTGCCCTCCATTTACTAACTCTTCAGTAGTATTAATAATATTATTAAATATTAAAAAGCAGATTCGAGAGCATGTGAAAGTTTCACCCCACTCTAACCTAACATTACCCAAAAGGATTTAACGTGCCTAACCTACCACCCATTAATCCTATTAGTGGGGTTTAGGCTCAATTCTGTAATTCTAATTTCCTACAAATTAAAGCGTAAATTTCACTTTAGCAAGTAAACTGCATCTAAAAACCTAATTTGTCTAAAACGAAAATCATCACTGTCAGAAATTTGCAAACGGTAACAAACTTGATTTACAGGGTCCACCTCCATTTTTTATGATCCCAAGAATAACAGAATCTCCTGCCATAGGCTGCACAACTGATAGAGATTCCCCTAGATTCTGCCCTTTTCACAATTTGAGGGAAAAAAAAGAAAAAAAGATCCTAATTCTAACCCAGAAAGTGCAATCTGATCTCGTAGTTATATGCCGAAAGTTGGATTTCTATTTACTCAATTTTTTTTAAATTTTTTAAGTGATAGAAAAGTGAAAATTTTATAAAATTAATCGATGATATGTTAAATTTATTTCTAAATTGGGTGGATAAATAAAATCAAACAATACATTGGTTATAAAAAAAAAAAAAAAAAAAAAAGAAAACTACCTGTAAGCAAAGAAAGAAAAGGAAAGTAAAAAAATTTGCTCAAAAATCAAACCATATACACATAATTGGATCCCACCCAAAACACAAAATCTTCCCTAAAATCTATTTTTTTTAAGAAAAAGGTGACATAAACCCAATTCAATTAACATGAGATGAAAGTTCTGTTTTAAAAAGAAAAAAAAAAAACTGCTACATCTCACTTTTATTGAGATGAAGTCTTAATTAACACCTAGAAAAATCTAACAAACATGTAATTACCAATACTATTAAATTACCGTGCCCCATTCACCGGAATATTCCATCTCCGACCATCGCAATCCTATCGTGATCTGGTCTTAGCAGCCTTTTTCCGATGGTCCTTAGCCGGTTTCCCAAAAGCGCCACAAAATCCACAAGCAGACACTCTCGGAGACGGCGGTTCAATGGCCGGAGACACTCTGCCTGTGCGGTAGCCTCGTTGTCCGCCGGTCGATCGGCTTCTTTCAACAGTGATAACTGGTTTCGGAGGCTTAATATCGAGCTTTTCTTGAATCTCTTGTTGCGGTTGCGCTTGTTCTTGATCGTGTTCTTGTTTTTGATTGGCTACTTGGTTCAACTCTTGACTCAAAAGCTTATCGTCCCAAACAAGCCCCGAAGAGCCTTGCCGCCTGAAAGAAACTGCAGATCTTTGCAGACCAGCCATGGCTTCTTCTTCGTCTTCTTTTCTCTCTCTAGATCTTTCTTTGATAATTTTACGGTAAATTGTTTTAGCTAGTATATGAAAATCGAAAGAGCATTGCTTTTATATAAAAAAACATGGAGATTATAAAAAAAAGAGAAAATTAAAAAAAAATTGAAAAATGAAAATAAAATTTTGGGTAATTAGAAAAGAACTGGTCATAACAAGGCAACTCGGTCAAATAAATCAAGATTTGTTTATCTTTTCCCTTCTGTTGAGATCAGTCAAATTTAAACAAAAACAAGGAAAAGGATTCTTTTTTGAATTTAAAAATGTAAGCAATTTATCTTTTTTTTTCTTTTAATTTTATTATTTGGTAAAAAAAATTATTTTATTATTATGGATTTTGTAAGGTTTATTAAAATGATACAAAAAGTAATTATAATTTTATTGACATTTATTTTTTTAATTAATAAGCAAGTTTAATAAATTAATAAGTGGGTGGAACCGAGACACAGTTATTTTTCCACCTTAAACTGACCTGTTTTACTTACTCCAACTTTACGCGAGGCCGCCTCGTTTTAATTATTTTATAATATAGATTATTTTCAGAAAAAATATATAATTAATTAAAAAAAGTCTAATTAAAGTTTTCAACCTTTTACCTTCTATTTTCAGAAATTGTTTAGGTAACTATTACTCGAATGTAATTTTTCGTACGATTATTCAATTTTTTTAATTCAAATATACGTGTATATATATATATATATATATATAATTTATTTAAGTTGACTGTCATGTTTATGTATAATTAATTATATTATCAATTATGATCATAATTTTAAGTTAGACTATAGAAGCAAAATTTAATTATCTGAGTATTTTATTTCCTTTCCACGTCAGCTCGCCCCTTGATTAAATTTATAATGGCAGCAATGTTATGGTGTCAAATAAGAAATTATCCAAAAAAAATTATCCCAAATCATGAGATGTGATATTAATTTTTTTAATAATTAAAGATTTCGGTTTTAAATTTTAAGTATAAAATATCTTTGACTACTTAGAATATGGTGTTTTATTTATGATAAATCTACTTAGCGTGAATCTAAATTAATTAAACTAATAAATTTCGAATATTTTATGATATTTAAAAAAATCACATGCTAAAATGTTTGTGATTGTTAGAGAATATGAATATTTTAATACCATTTTCGATAATTATATAAATATTTTTACATAATTTTTAACAATAATATGAATATTTTAACATATTTTTAAATAAATATAAAAATACTTTTATTCAAAAAATAACTCAAATAATATAATAATATTTTGAGATAAACAAGAAAAATAAAATAGCATTTTTTTCATATACTTGACTATATAATAGCGAAATAACATGTCCAGTAAACAAAAAATAACAAAATTAAAAAAATTAAAATATCAGGATATATATGAACACGTGTTTCTCTATAATAACAAACAAATAGCAATTTATGAATTAATGATTACTTTACTCCTTAATTTGCTCTATTGGTTAAGATTTTTTTTTTTTAAAAGAAAAGAGATTTTAAATAGAGTAGATAAATCAGGATGAAGGATTTTATTTTTAATTTCGGAATTACCATTTGATTTTCTCTCTGTCTGTTTTCTCTCTTTCATCAATGATAAATTTACTAAAAAAAATAATCTACATTTTATAATTTATTGAACTTATTCATTTCATGTGTTGCCACGTTAATTAGTAATTACCAGGCTCACGACGCACACGCGCCACGTGCAATACAAAGACAAATTAATTTTATTTTTAATTTTAATAAACAATCATAGAAACATTATATACGATATTTTTTTTACCATAAATATGAATTTTAATAATTTATTTTTTATATAAATTGGAGAATATTAGAAAAATGGACGCGAGCTTGGAAAACTGTTCCAAAATAAAAGTACAGATAGTCAGCTACTGACAGGTCATTATGTTTGCGGTCATGCTATCGTTAGTATTACTTGGAAATTTTGGTCTTTGTTTCTTTTTATCACCAGACAATAAGTTAAAGGATTATATTTGTTTGAAGGAATGGCGTGTCTTATCCGTTAAATTTAAATAAATTAAAGATAATATGTTATTTAAATGATTAAAATTATGTAAAAAATTATAAATTGAAAATATATATATAAAAAATAAACTATTTGAATTTTTCTAAAACTAAAAAAAAAAAAGTTGGATCAATATTTCACCAATAGAATCGATTTCGGCTGCTTGAAAAGACGCCCCAGCTAGCGGAGTCTAACATTTGCTTTAATCTTTTTGATTTGTTTCCAATGGGCTATTAGAAAGAAAAAGAAAGGAAAGCTTTACAATAAACCGAACTCCAACGTGCAAATACATAATTTAGACCCTAAATTTATATTAAATATTAAAATCAGTTTTTAATTTTTTTTAAATTAAATTTATCACCCATGCGTTAATTATTAATTATGAATTTAACTTATTATTAAGGGATATATGTAAGTATAATGCATGTTATTTAAACGGTATTTATATTTTTTTAACATAATATTATAATAGTAAGCGGTGTTTCAATGGCAAATTAAACATTTTAAAATTTATCGATCAACTATTAAATTTTGTTTTTATTTTTTAAAAATATTTTTTGACTATTCTCTTTTATTAAAACTAGATAATGATATTTTATAATTTATTCAACATTTTTAATTCTATTATTTTGCCTAGGTCTAAACGTAAGATGGATGATTGTGGGCCATAGAGAAATTAAAAGAATTAAAGTCCCCAACTTGTATAGAAAAAAAAAAATTTATAGGTCAAAATATAAAATTTTCAATAAAATTTTAATTTTCCTGTAAAGATAATTTCAACATTCACTTCAAAATCGAAACGGTTTTAAAAAGAAAATTAGTTTTAAAATATTAGAGTGAGAAAATAAATTTTTTTTTTAAATTCTTAAATTTTCAAATAATTAAAACTATGAAGACAAAGAAGAATTAATAATCATTAAGAATTTGATAGATCTTACGCTTTAATTATTTTTAAAAAAATCTGTAATTTTTTTTATTTAAGCAAAACATGTATATAATTAACAAAATAATGAACTTAAAATATATGAATTATACTTATATATTTATGTCCTAATTAGTGCTGAATTAATAACTAAATATTAAATTATAAGTAACAAATTCAAGATTTAAAAAGTCCATAAATCGATTTTAATATTTGATAGAAATTAAGAAACAGAATCATGTGTTAAACTTAATAAAAAGCTAATTTTATTTTTATAATTATATGAATGTTTCTCCCGGAAATTTCCTGGAATTCTTCGAGTCAAACATCAGAGTAATGAAATTCTCAAGAAATTGGCAATCCACGGCTGCTATTTTTCCATTCAGCCTAACAGAGACGAACCTTCCACCCTCATACACATCCTTAAAGATTTTTTTTTTAAAAAAAAAACTAAACTTCAAATTAACAACGAATTGATAATATTACAACTTGATTAGATATACGAATTGTACTTAATATTGAATATATAAATAAATTGACAGAATAATTAAATCGTACATTGAAATTTATATGTATATTGAATGGTTTTTTTTAATGCAAAATTAAAGTATTCATTTAGTATGTCATATGTTACAGTACTTATCGTTAGATTTGTATTTTTTAAGATTTGGTCAATTATAAATCAATATCTAAATTTTAAATAATATAAATTTAACGATAAGTACCGCAACATATAATATACTTAATTATTATTCAAAAATTAATTGTAATAAAATTGATTTTATAAATTTATTAATGATTTTATATTTCTAGTATTATATAAGCGAACGGGTGTGAACGATCACATTAGAAAGGTGTGAAATGAAATGAAGTTGGAGAATGGAAGGACAAAAATGAAAAATACAAAACAGTTATGTACCTATGAGTAGAAAAGCCAACACAGACATCCGAACATAGCAATGGTGTGCATGGGTAATTAATGTTGTTGGGTCCACCTCTTTTATCATTATACTTTCTTTTCTTCCTTAATATGTGAATGCACTGCTCGAGTGGAATAGAAGAGAAAAAAATCTTAGGAGGCCGAATAAATTCACATTAAATTACATTTCACGTGACGAGAGCAGTCAAGAAAATTCGTGCATGTATGCTACGTATCTATTTAAAAACAGAAATAATTACGTCACTGGGAAGTGGGGATGGGTATGATTGATTTTAATCGAAAATAAAATCGAATTGTTTTAGCTTAATTTTTTTATTTGATTATTTAATTAGTAATTTTCGTGAATTTTAGTTAATCAGTTTGATTAACTGAAATTTGGTAATATTATATTATTTTAAATTAAATTTTCTTGTTTTATTGCACTTTTAAGAAGTTTATTTCGTTTTACTAAATCTGGGTTCGGTTTGTATAAATAGTTCTGTTCAATTTCAGTTTGAAATTTTTAAAGTTCAATTTTAATTATTTTGATTCGATTATAACTAAAAATTAAACTGTGTTTTTCTTTATTATAGAGTAAAAGGAAAAATCAAACTCTTATTCACGTGAAAAAAATAATAAAACTTTCAATCGCTGAACTATAAATGATTTATATAAACCATATATTATTGGTTTGTAAGAAAATAAATGCATACATTTAATAAGACTAAAAAAAGTTTAATTCTTAGTTTTTTATTAATTATAAAATAAATATTCAATTAATTAGCAGATTATTAATTAGCCAATAAAAAGCTTCTTAGCTAAATTAAGCTTATAAATGGATGACACATATATATTAAAAAAAGCAACTATTTTAAATACATAAATGAAAAATTTCGAATTCAAATTTTTGTTAAAAAAAACTATTTATAATTTAATTAATTTAAAAATGTATTCATAGTCATAATCATGTTAGACGAGTATTCCTCCCGTCTTTGAAAGTAGCCCTATGAATTTTGGGGAGACATTAAATTTATCTTTCAAAAGTGGCAACTCAAAATAGAGTCAAGGGATGAGAAATTAATAGCCTTGAGTACGAATTGGCGGCATCAAAAGGGGGAAATAGAGAAAAGGGACCACAACTTTAATTTTATTAATTATTTGGGTGTTTGAAAAAATGGGTAAATGTTAATCATCTCTATTTATTAAATTTCTTTTCCATCATCATAACATCATCAACATTAATCATTTAACGTATATAAAAAGTTATCACGAAAATTAAATCCAATAAAAATTATTGCCATGCCCATCATCATTGTTTCAATAATAAATCATTTAATAACACAAAAAATTGTTGCCTTGTTAATGATAGTGACAACCAATCATGTTGACCTTTATTGATTTATCATCGCACCACCGAGACACAATAATGCAATCGTGAATTTAAATTTCATGTTTTATTTTTTTATAGTTAGAATATAAAAAAAAATTATCTCAATCTGATTTATAATAAAATATCAATTGATATCAATTATATATATAAAATAATTAAATATTTTATATATAACAATTCATATTAAAAATTATGTTGAAGAAAAGAAAAAATCCAATTTCATATATTGCGTTTTAGGGCTCTTCACGGTTAACCTAATTTTCGATTAACCATTGAATCGATCCGAAATCGAATCCTTTTTGTGGATAATCGAACCGATTAATTCGGATCAATTTTTTTAAAAGTGAATTTTTCAGTTATCGATTTCGATTTCAAATTTTAGAGTCTATCAGTTTCGGTTAACCGAACCGATCACATAATTTTTTTTTATATATATATACTTATATATACACATATATGTATATATTTATATATGTGCACATATACGTATACATACATATATGTGTGTATGCATGTATATATATATGTGTGTGTGCACGCGCACATATATGTATACATATATATGTGTGTGCATGCACATATATATATATATATATATATATATATATATATATATATATGTGTGTGTGTGTGTATACATGCACACACATACATATACATATATATTCCTTTGATTTTTGGATTGTATTTTTATTTTTCTTGAACAATGAGTAATATTATGTTTGGTTTGTAGTTTTTATTTTCAAGCAATTTGAATAATTGAAATTCAATTTGAAATTGGTCTAAAGTTAATTTTTGTATTATGTTAAAAATATTTAATGGTTAACCGTTTAATTATTGGTTAACTGGTTCAAAAAAATTGAAATCGATAGATTGGTTAACCGAAATTAATGGACCATATAATGGTTAATAATTTTAAAAATTGATTTTTAATAGATTAATTTTTTTTTCCTTCATGAATCGATTAACTGGTCCATGAATACCCCATTGCGTTTAGTAATTTGGAAATATTATTATTTGAAAAAAAAAAGGAAATCTCATTTTTTTTTAGAGGCTATAATTGTAATTCTAGTTATCTTTGTTTTCACTCTTTTCCCACCAAATGACCAAATTGGCGGGAAAGCGTTTGGGGATTCAGACAAATTTAAGAAATTCTAATTTTCTGATTTCCTTTCCCAAATTCAGGTCCAAACATTGGAAGATCGAAGAAATTGGATTCATTTCCTTTCCTTAATATCCATTTCCCTCGAAACACACAAGGGGAAACCTCAACGACACCGGCGGCGGCGTCTCCATCAGTAAATCGCCACCGGCTTCACCGCCGCACTCAACTGACAACTCATCCGCTTCACAGCGAGGCACGTGTTCTTATTTTCTCCGCAATCGTTGCGGTTGAACGGTCTCCAAAGTACATTACAGAGTATTACTTCTATTTTTTATTTTTATTAATAAAGCTATCATTGAGGTTAACTGGTTATCATGGGATATTAATCACCGAATTTCTGTCAAATTAATAACTCGCTGTTGCTTATGTTCTTGAAATTTTTGCTATTTAAAAATTTATTTTGTTAGGAATAGTTGATGACCAATTTACGCTATGATGGACCCCCTTAATACACTATAAATTTGCGAATTCAGTTTGATTTGCATTATTACAGTTTTCATGTACCCGGTTCTCTCTCTTATTATTCTTCTTATTGACTGATGCCTAAGATGGTAACAAAGTTTAGTCCTACCTCTCACTTAACTTGCCCCATTCTCAATGCAGATAGGATTTGATTCATGTGCGGTGAGATAATTCCTGGTAAATTATCGGTTAAGCTGTTCGGCAAGGGCACTGATTTTGCATTTTATTTCAGAGGAAGAAAGTATAACTTAATTGAGCAATGATGCATTTACGGAGATGTGTACCGGTTTCAATTCAAAGTAGTAGTTTAAGATGGATTGGCTGATTGGAAGTTTCGTGTTATTCAATTTTAGCCTCTTCTTGATCATGAGGTCTTTAGTTCGCTACATTGATCAACTAAAAAAAATTAATGCTGACCCATTGAGTTTGATATGGAGTTTTAAATCTAATGCTTTTGGTTGGGGGTTTTTTGTGACTTCTATTGGATTATATTTGATATTGGAATGTTTTGTTCTTGCCGCATTTAGCTTTTTATGATCTACTCGTAGTTTAAGAATTGTGTCTGTTACTATCATCTAGTAGACAAAAAAAAGAAAGAGATCTGTTTAGTTTGGATTTCTATCTAGTTACAAGGGTTTACATTAGTATCCTATCCGTATGTTTTATAATGTTTTTTTTGGGTCTTCTTTTGAGGGAAAGCAAAGGCGTTAAGTGGATAATTGTGCATTTGTGCTAGCAAGGATAGTATATTGATTGTGCCATTTGGATTTGTGTTGGTGGGCGGTGGGGGATGGTATGTTTTGATATGTACTTTTATTCCTGTGCTGATGCAGCTTTGAGTTCTTGTAGGTGGCAATTGTTAATGGTGGCACTTACGTTTTTGCTCTATTTAGTTGATGCATAGATGCTTGTGATTTTGCTGAATGAGGCAGGGATTTATTTTCCCAGTCCTAATAATTGCGTTTTCTTAGCTAAAACTTCTGGATATGTAGGAATTGACTTTTTATATACATGTGAAATAGATAATATATTCTTACACATGTTATGTTCACCTAGATCTGTCCTTTTTATGTAAAATCCTTTTTTTCTTTTTGGCAGGTTGAGGAGGATGTATGCAAAAAAGGGATATGAGCTAGTGAAAGACCTTGCCAGTGGTGAAAAAGGCCAGCTTCAGCCATTTAATGTAAGAACAACCTTTTCCTTTTGAAATCACAGTTTTCCGTTAAATGATCGAGGTAATTTGTGTTGCACCTTGTATTACCCATTAATCTTGCTTGTAATACCCGAAATGTTGTAGGAGGACCTGTTTAATCAAGTAATTGGTCAATGTACTCAGCATTACCTTGAGCTTCAGGCTTTGATAAGGTATTCCCCATTTTGTTGCATATTATGTCGACCTATTTTTTGTAAAATTATGTTTGGCATTTCTAGTGCCCGTGGATCTCCATCTCATGATTTTTAATTGAATTTAGGAATGTTGTCAATAATTTCAATGTTCTAGAAATCAACAGATTAGAATATGCTATAGTAATTGAATTCCTTAGAATCTGAATTAACTTATTGGTATTTACTCACGAAACCAAATCACTTGTGTATCACTTCTATAGGACTAATCAGTAGCCTCAGAGACGCTTAAATTGATGATTGCACAACTATAATTGCAAATTGTGAACAGAGGTTATCAGGTTTTGATAAACATATATAATATCTGTTCCAGGGTTGCAAGGTTATAGATGAACGTGAAGCCGAAAGTTACAAATATTGGATGTGTTTCTAACAGATCTGCCTAGCAAGTTGTTTTACTTTGTTTTGGAACACAGATTTGGATTATATGATTTACTGTTGTTGCTGCAATAGGAAAATGCAAGAAGACAATGTGGATGTAAGAGAATCTAGAAATGACGACCACTATGGAGCGCTTATTCACCACCTTTCTTTAATGCGCAACAAGCGCTGCTTAATGGCATACGTGTAAGCATTTCTCAAATGTTATTACGCGACTAAATAATTTCAGCCAGTTCCTTTTCGAAGCTAACCATGTTAGCATCACTTGTGCCTCTTGTTTCATCGACTATGCAGGTACAAGCGAGCAGAAATTATACGTAATTTGGCATGGAAAGTTGGGCTTGAGTTGCTTGAGCTTCCAGAAGAAATTCAAGAGAAGCCGAGTCACTCGGAGAAAAATTACTATGGGAAGCATTCTGCTGCTCTGCAATCATATATGGCGGAAGTGGGCATTGATCTGAATGTGGTAACTTCTGTATTCCTCATCGCACGCAGAGAGAGATATCACTCAACTTTTTTGAGACTGAGTTAATTATTAAACAAATGAATGCATAGTAGCCTAATTTTCTAATGAAGATCCTGCCAGAATGGAACCTTGGATTTGTTTAATCATATTAGATGAGTTTGATTGTTCGTTACGTTTTTAGAGTGAAGAAGCATAACTTTTTAAGGAGCAAAATAACTTTGTAAAACAAATTTGCAATATTGAGAACATATGAGGAAATAATGAATCATGGGAGAACTGTGATGTTGTTCTCTTGGTGTCTATGTCAACTGAACTGAAAGCATTGTATTTCTGGAACGCGTTTCACAGAGAAAGTAAGCATCCATGAAATGACCATTTAGATGTTGATGGCTTAAATAATTGTACACTAGGATATGGTGCCGCCCAAAGATCCCTACATCAAGGTGAGGGTGCTCGATGACATGGGTGAAGGGATATTGCTGAGTGATAAGACAGCCAATCTTGCCCGCCACTCAATGCATTTTCTAAAACGAACAGATGTTGAACAATACATTGCACGGGTAAGTTAATTTACTTCATTAACTTGCATTGTCTTGCAGGATGATGTGGATTTTTTTTTTTAACTTCTCTGATTTCATCCTCTTTTGACCAACAGGGTTTGATGGAAGAGCTTACTAGCTGACCTAGAAAGGTAGAATCTGTTAAAAGGAACAAAAAAATGGAGATGTTTAAGTTCGTCTCTTTGTTCGTAACACAAGAATTTAGGTTCTCAATTATGCAGCAGAATTCTGAATCGAACCTTTGGATACTTAGTTCTGATATTTACATCTTTGACTGATTAAATCACGATTTCTTCACTCTAGAAATTCTCATTTAAGTTGTTTGTAATGCGTGCAGTTGTGATCATATAATTGATATGGAAGGAATTATTTGTTATTCGAAGAATTCATAAATTGCATGATTACTCCTTTGCAAGCATGTTATTGTATATTGACCGGAGTTAAAATTAAAAGACAAACATTTCATGAAGACGTTACAAATTCTAATCTAAGAAGCATCACTTGCTTGTGGTTTTCTTTTTTTTGTTTGTTTCCCAGCTTCTTGACAGCAAAGCTGGAGTAGCTCAGTCGGTTAGAGCGTGTGGCTGTTAACCACAAGGTCGAAGGTTCAACCCCTTCCTCTAGCGGTTTTCTCAATATTATTCATAAATCTTTTCTTGGGAAAAAAAATGATCAATTTCATTTAACTAAGCTAAAAAGGTATTTCCCCTGCATAATTCTTAAAAATTAGTTTGCAATAAACTCCATTGTAATATTTTGTAGAAAGTTTCCATAAATTTATACTTTTTTTAGGTAGAATATAAATTAAAATCTAATTAGTTAAAAAATAATTAAAATTTTAATCGTTTGAACTATAAGTAATTTTTGATACAGTATAATTTGAAGTTATTTATTTTTTACTTAAATAAAAGAAAATAAATATCTGTTGAATTATTCAAAGTTTCTCAATAATTTCGTCATGAATATCATAAATAGAATTCTAAATTCTGCCTAAGTAAACTTTTTTCAATAACGATTCTGTCAAATGATTTTTTTATAACAAAAATAAATCAATTTTTATCATTCTTACTTAAATTATATTGACAAGAAAAACACAATTTCGATATTTGATTAGATATTCTATGTTATTAAAAATGTCACTTTAAACAAAATATACTTAAAAAAAATAAAGACAAAATTCACTTGAATTTTTCTTTTCTTTTTGTTATGTTTAATGCTCAGTTGGAATGTCATGTCAATAATTTAGAATATTTTTTTAGCCATAATAATTTTATATGAAAAGAAGATAAAAGTTAAATTATTTTTATATAACAAATTCTCATTTATACTAGCTTATTATTAAAGTTAAAATTAAGGGGTTATCAGTATAATTAATTGTACATGCAAATTTCGCCGCTGATCGACCTGTGCGTTTTGATGCACTCTCTATTCTACGTTCTTATCTTTCCCATTACATGCATAATATAATATAACCATTGGGAGAGAATAAAAGAACATTCATAAATAAGAAGAGCAAATCAAAGGTTTCTCTATATGAAAATGCAAGAGGAAGAAAGATTCGGATGAATAAGCACACCTTTAATTGACACATTTTGCACTTCTTTTCCTCTTATAGAACGACATCCATCAACCCATGTCCATTCCCATTCATCTTTCTCCTCCCCAGCTTGTCTGCACATCACCATTCCTGACCCCAGGTCTCTGTACAAGCAAATGCCCCCTTCACCACCCACGCATTTAGTGCTACCCCAACTTCCCTTACCCTTTCTGAGTTTCAATCCCAAATCACTTGGTACCTTTTCTATTAGACACCAATTATCCCTTTTGTTTAGCTCCCATATGCATGCTTCACATCCTCCCTTCCCTCCGACAAGTGCCAACTTTCCATTTCGCTTCGCCAACGCGGCGAATTCCAGCCTATCTGCCATCGGCACACTCAACTCTTGCCATTTGTTGGTCCCAATCTCAAAGCCCATTACACTATAGGCCCTGGCCGAAGTCATCCAATATATCACCCCATTTGAGTAAACGCTCTCATTAGGGGTCCAAACTGTTAGTCTCACTGCAAATTCAACGGGCATTTGCCCCACGATCTGCCATGTTTCCTGTCTTGAGTCGTACATCTCCAACGTAGGTTCATACGCGGCACCACCACGTGAAGCCCCCGACATCCCACCTGCCACGTAGACTCTAAAATGTAGAAATGGACCGTATTGGTTTGAACTTGGAATTACAACACCAACTGCTGGATTAGTCCTTGCAATGTTCAGCATTGGAAGGTGTCTAAATTGCCTGGTAAAAGGATTGCAAATAGACAAAAGGAGAGTTGTAGAATTTGTGACTTTTAAAAGAATCAGGCCACCGATAGAAGCAATGGGCCTAATAGAATCGGACATAAACTCAAGAGACAACATGTGCCACCTCTCAGTTGCCGGATTTTGGACATAACAGAGTGGTTCACGGTTGCGTGTAGGAAGAGCAACGAACCACGGTGGGTGATGATGATGGAACATGAATGAAACTGGGCTTAAAGGGTACGCATTGGCACAGGTGTACCAGTGCCGGCAAGCCGTCATGGCACGTGCCAAGGAGTGAGGGGAGAGGAAGGAGAAGATGTTAGCAAGAAGATCAGATGGGAGATTGCTCCACATCTCTGAAAGAAAGAAAAAGCGCTGCTAAAAGCTTTTCGAGCCATGAAAATGTAAATATATTATAATAATTTGTACACTGAGGTCCAAAGTGCAATTATTGTCGATGAATTAATTGAGGAATATGAAGCATTGGGAATGGGTGACCCACGTGTACCATTTAATCTGACTAACATGTGAGCCTATCGATTTTATTTTTAATTTTCCTTGTTGCTTATGTGAGTTATAAATTTGTCAAATAAAAAAATAAAAAAAAATGATTGTTGGAGAAACCCAAGGGCCAATATTAATGATAAAAAAAAAAAAAAGAAATGGACAAAATTTTCGCTGTGCAACTTTCAGCATCAATCTTTTTCATGTAAATATTTATTTATTATGAAATTCTAACTTTTACGCATCAACTTGGTTCTGTTTTCTAAGGTTCTCATCATCGTAAGATGCTTAAGGAATGTTTAAATTAATAATTTCTCTTTATGCCTCAAAATTCTATAAATTTTCATTTCGCTAATTATGCCAAATTAATAAATTTATTCTTTTTCATTAAAATATATCCCCATTGAAATCCAAGACCTTTTAATTCTGATACAATATTTGTAATCACTAAATTATGGAATGCAAATAAAAACATAAAAAAAATATTATACTAAAAAAATGAAAACAAAATATTCAAATAAACTAATTTGAAACATACCGTATGATAATTAATTGTGCAAAGCATAATTCTCAAAAGAGAAAGAATTTTGAGTGAATAATTTTTTTTCCACTCAAGATAAGATGAGGATTGCCAAAATTCGGGGTTACGTCTTTGCCCTGTAATGTTACGGATTTTCCTATTTTAAACCGATTAATTAATTAATATCTTGTACAAAATAATTTTATTTATTTATTAATGGATTCATTACTTCAAACAAGTTTTATATTAAAAGATAAATTGACCTTTTTTGAAAACTTTGAAAAAACTTGACGTTGAAATCATGCTTATCTTGACCTATGAATGTCCATTGATTTGCCGAAGTTTTCAATCAATAGCAGGTGTACGTAAGCACGACTACTATGTGATAATCTCAAGTTTTTTTTT
>CANXYI012191226.1:0-18238 GCA_948208565.1 Hura crepitans | reverse complement strand
GAAAGTACATCTGTTAGCCTTGAATGGGCATCATTTCATTACAATTGCCATCGACTATTTCTAAAATTAGGTTGAAGTAGAATCCTTTAAGAAGTTAAAGGCAAGAGAGATGGCTAAGTTTATAGAAAAGAATTTAATCTATAGATATAGGTCCCACACCATATAGTCTCAGACAATGGTGTCCAATTTTAGGTTGAAACAAAGCATTGCTACAAAAGTACAAGATAGAGCATAATAAATTCTCTCCTTACAGACCATAAGCCAATAGGGCAATAGAAGCAGCAAATAAGAATATCAAAAAAATCCTAACTGAGGCAGTTGCAACCTATAAAGATTAGGCTGACAGACTTTTATTCACTCTTTAGGGATATAAAACTATTATTAGGACTTTAACAGGCACTCTTCATTTTCATTAGTATATGGGTCAAACCTAGTGCTTTCGGTAGAGATTAAAGTCCAATCTTTAAGGGTGGTAATAAAAGTAGAGATTCCTAAGAAAGTTTGGGTAGAGCAAAGGTTCCAACAGCTAAACTTGTTAGATGAGAAACAACTAAAAGCCTACTATCACAATCAAGTTTATCAAAAAAGGAAGGCACGAGCCTTTGATAAAAGGGTAAAAAATCAAAAGTTGAAGGAAGAAGGACTGGTTCTCAAACAAATAAGACTAAGTCTAGCTAATCTAAGAGGGAAATTCAAGTCAAATTGGGAAAGATCATTCATCCTTAAGCAATTGTTGCCAAAGGGTGCGACAATCCTTACAAATTGAGATAGGAAAGAGTTCAAGGACCCTATAAATACGGATAGGCTAAAAGGTTTCTATGGTTTAAAAAAAGAGAGAGCCCTATGGATCAAAATTTGGTAAACAATAGCCTTACTAAAAATGGGTGCCCCGGTAGGGTGAAAATAAAAAAAAGGCATCCTATGCAAAAATTAAGGGCTAAGAGAAAATAGTCAATCAAGAAAACCCACAAGGGCTGATCGACAATAGAAGTTTAAGATACAATTAAGATCTCCCTTGATTAAATGAGGAAATGTGTTATTGCATTAATGTCTTATTATGATTATCATAAAATGCCAATATGATGTAAATAGATAGGACCACTTTAATAAGCTTGATTAAAGCATCTTATAGACTAGAGAAATGGGAATATTGGCATTAAATTGCTTTTGTATACAAATTTAGAAAGAAATGAAAATACATTTTCAAGTCCTCTATTTCTTGTTATTGCTTTCACCCTCTAGCTTCAACCATCAGGAATGGTTGTCTCGAGAAAGGCCCATCACCTACTTCTTGTATAGAGCAGAAGTTTGAAATTAATAAATAGCTTTCGATAAAATGTTTGTCTTCAAAGGTAATTGCTTCTACAAGTCATGATAACTAGTGATGAAGGTAATAGTCAAATCTCCCCCTTAGAAGGATAATAGGTGAGTAATGATACCTTGAGTCTCACCAAATTACCTCATACATCGATCAGGGATGCAAAAATTTACTCTATAAAGACTGACTAGGGGCACATAACCTAATGCACTACCTGTATCACATGTATTATAAGCGAAACCAAGATCACCTGAAACTTATGTCGTTATCAGTTATAGCACCTAACCAAAGGTCCTATCACTCAACATCTGCAAATTAGTGCATAACGGCATGAGTCAACAAATTCTTTAGGCTATGAGACCAAGGACAGGAGGAAGAGGATCATCCAATAGGCAAAGCTTATCTTGTAACCATACCTAAAAAAAAGCTATTAGGAATGAAAACTTGTAAAGGCTTCCTCAGCAAAAGTTAAGCAGAGGATAGGGTAAAGGGCAGTCTGTTCTTAAAAGTCTACTAGGAATAAAACCTTAAAAGGCTTCCTAGGTAAAAGATAGACTAAAGAATAAAGCAAAAACCCCCTTAGGTGGCAGTCTATTCTAAAAAAAAAGAAAAAAAACTAGAGTAAAAATGGGCTCCCACAGAAAGAATCAGCTTCTCCTGACTATACAGCATCAAGACCAAGGATTATCTTAGCAAGGATTAAGGGAAAAGGATTCAAGCCCTTCATCAGATCATTGACCAAACTAAATAATTGATAATCTCTAAAGAGGCCTTCAGACGAAACCATCAAATACTTAGAGAAAAAGATGAACAAATATGCACCCATATAGAGAGAAGGGATGTGAGTATAACCTTCAACATAAGCTAACAATGAAGCAAAAGGGACAGGCTGTCATAATAGGACCCACCTAGTAGCTAATAAGGGAAGTATGCTCAGTGCATTAACTACTTCATAGGGGTAACATGGAACACGATTGGGATGGCATGGTAGTGTGTCAATGAATAGGACACCCCTAGGATTACAGTAAATTCTTTCGATAGAGGGCATAATTCTTGATGAGAAAATCAAAAGACATAGAATTTAAATCCCAAAAGTGGGTGGTAGCCTTTAAAAAAATTAGATCAAGATGAACTTTTCGAAGGAATTTTAGACCACTAAAGGGCATCAAAATAGAAGTTGCCCATGTAGAAGGAAGATCAAGAGCCTTATGAGGTTTTTGAAGAAATTCATTGCCTATTGGAATAAGATTATATAAAAATTCAAGTGGCATGAGGATCCATACTTACCTAAGTGCATTTATAGCCTAGTATGATGAAAACAGGTGTTTTGGGCTAAAATAGGCATTTTCTAAAAGAAAATGGCCATTTTTTAGACTAAAACGGGTATTTTGAAAGAGCCAAAAATGACTGTTTTACATATGACAAACGGTCATTTTGGTTTTCAAAATAGCTATTTTCATTGCTTGAAATAGCCATTTTCCAAAGGCCAAAATGGCCATTTTGCCTTAGTAAAAATGGCCGTTTTCTCCTTTTTTTTATTTAAGGCTGTCTTTTCTTCCTTTTTTTTTTTCATTTTCTTGGAATTTTACCATTATAACCCTACTTCTAAAAAACACTATATATACAACCATGCCTCCATGATGCTAGCAAATCCACCCATGCCACCAACCCGTGCCTCAGCACATGGCCGTACCTAGATGTCTCACTCATAATGAAGTAGAGAGATTTCAATACCTATCCACAGTGATATCGATCGAGAGCCGGTACTTGAGTACACAAACTCTCACCAATTTAGAGGTGCTTAAGAGAGTTTATTAGCTTTTGGCACAAGTGGGCTAAAGAGAGTTTTACCTATAGAAGTGTGCCACATACCATTCCATCACTCTAAAGTTCCTTAGCACCTTTAGCTTTAGACGAGCACAACCTAGCAAAGTATCCAACTTTAGACCAGACACTAGATGTCCCTTATATTATTCACTAAGCTACTTTGGCTACCAATTGATGGGATTATACTGATCTCTAAGAGTCTAGATGTAAGGCATCATCTATCAGAGATCTGATCCATCGATACCTTTATAGAGTCTCCACAATCAGCTATATGTGGTGTATTGGTAGCACCTATCAGGTGAACTAGACTGAGCTTTATAGGCTTTGGGCCATAAAGAATAATGTCCAATTTAACTCGACTTGGATAATCCTCAAGCATCTATACCGAGCTAGTAGGTCCCTTAACAAGGGGATTATTATTTGAGGGGTCATCACAACTGTACTTCTAGGTCTTGGCATTTTGAAGTAACATTTTAGAGATAAACTTCAATAGCAGCTTTGGGTCAATGGTGAGACATGTATAGCTATGGCAATCTTAAAGACTGACCCATAGGCACTAGTAGGATACAAGTTATTGACAGCATTTGAGGTAGATGAATAGATAGAAGAGCATCAAGGAGATGATGACTGCCTTGTTGCAAACCTCATTGAGATGTTCGATATAGATTCACCCCTTCTACCACCAACCTAAAGACAATGGATGGATAGGGGGGTCCATTTTCATCAGCACCTCCACCATTATCTAAGACTCCCCTATAGGGCATGAAAGCTTATCTCATTATGTAGATCTAGTTCATCTATATAGATTTGAACACAAGGATTAAAGAGACCTGTCATGAGATATCTAGTAGGCTCGATGTAGTCAAGGTAAAGCTCTAGATGCTTCGGGCCCAGAGACACCCTTTGACTACTTGAACTCTCTTTATCTTGTTTATATTATTTTTACATATTAGTTTAAAACACCAAAAAATTGTACTCAAAGCATTTGTTTATGACATTATTTCTTCTTATTGTATTCTTTACCTATTGAAGTATATCAAAATTCAGTAAAAAAATTATTATTACTAAATCAATTAATTAGAATTTTAAAATTATGACTATCACAAATTAAACCATAACTAAAAGTTACTAATGAGCTCTGAGTTAAATCTAAGATACACTCACTCACATGTATCATAGATTACACCTAAAATGTCATGACTAACCTGTTTTAACTATCCTTTATGAGGGGCTATTCTCATAGTAATTATTTAAGACCAATAGCACGGGAGCAGACGTAATCCTTCCCAAACCTTATAAGATTATGCATCACCCTAAGTTCCTAATAACATCATAACATTTAATATGCAATTTCATAAATGACTAACATGTTCGAATTCTTTCTTCCAGAAAGCAAGCAAAATTTTGCATGTAACATCACAAATGCCAAACTAACAAACATCCATCACCATTTTCTCTATTGCAGAGGGCAAGGTTAATGACCCTTCATTAGTAAAATTTTCCAATTCTATAAAAACCTCGGGTGCAACGTCCTAGCACTACTTGAGTCTGGGTGCAACATCCTAGCATTGCATAGTTACACAAAAACCTTAGGTGCAATGTCCTAGCACTGCCTGAGTCTGGGTGTAACATCCTAGCACTACCTAGTTACATAAAAACCTCAGGTGCAATGTCTTAATACTGCTTGAGTCTTGGTGCAACATCCTAGCACTACCCAGGTTAGCACTGCCTGAGTCTGGGTGCAATGTTCTAGCACTACCTAGTTCCATAAAAACCTTAGGTGCAATATCCTAGCACTACTTAAGTCTAGGTGCAACATCCTAACACTGCCTAGTTCCATAAAAACCTTAGGTCCAATGTCCTAGCACTGCCCAGTTTTATAAAAACCTCGAGTGCAATATCCTAGCACTGCCCAACCATATCAACCTCAGGTGCAATATCCTAGCACTACCTAAGCCAAACCAATAATGATATCAAATCACATACAAGAAGGCCGCCCTATAAGGTACGCATCTCTCATTTTAAACTTTAGGTTACCTCACATACTTTGTAGCCACCTCTTTAAAGTTGGGGGCAACTATAGACACTAGATTTTTGGGGCTCTTATTATGATGAAGAAAATGACTAAGTTTCAATAAATGAGGATGATCACGTCCAAGTCAAAGATCTCAAAATTGTCTTTTTGAAGCTTTTGAGAAATGTTTTGTGCATAGCCTAAAAATCCCATGGTATGGAGTGAAATTATAAAAAAAAATCTATTAAATATACAAGTTTGTTATTTCATTGTTTTAGGACAAAACGATGTTGTTTTAGGGGACCAAAATGACTATTTTTGCTCGTCTAAAATGAAGATTTTATTTTCTCGAATGAAATTACTTTGTTTTTAGGTTTTAAAAAAGTTTTTCCTTATGGTCAGTGAAAAATTGGCCGTTTTATGAAAAACGGCTATTTTGACCTTCAAAATGGCTATTTTTGTCTAAAAAATGGTCGTTTTCATTTTCAAAATGGTTGTTTTCAACCTCGAAGTTTGTGTATAAAAGCCCCATTCCATACCAATTTTTGAGGTTGGCTCTCCTCGGGTTTGGTGCACAAAAAAGTTGAAAATTACTTTTAAAACACCATTTTTTTACATTTTTAGAGGATTTTCTGCATGAGTTTTCATCCGTTTTGAGATCTTTCTTTCTGAAGGCAATTATACATGTTGAGCCAAATGGTTTTCTCTTTATTTTTTTCATTTTGCTTTCTCTTTTTTACCCGTTTGCTAGATCTATGTGTTATTGTGATTGTTGCGGTATTTTCTAGGTTTTTTTAAATTGTTGTCTTCTTCGCCCTTTTTTATTATTATTCAGTCATCTACTTTGTCTATTTCATGCTTTGTTTTCTACCCATCTATCTATTTTTGCCACTAATATTCTGATTTTGTTGTGATGTGAGTTGTTTGTTATGTTGGGAGTTTGTTAGATCTATCCTATTTGCCATTTTTTACTGAATACCTATAAAGTCGCATTTTGGGAGCATTTGATGTGATTTTGTGCTTGTACAATTAGATTATATTTTAAGCTATTTTTGTGGAATTTATTTTATTTTTAGGTTAGAATGTATTATAAGAAATTGCCACATAATTAATTTCCATTTAGATTATTTCCCTATAGATTCTATGAATTTTGTAATAGGTAAAAAAATGATTTTTGCACACCGTAAAAAGTCACAAAATCATTTTATACCCAATTAATTAGTGTTTTCATAATAAAATCGATTTTAATTTTTCCTTAATAAAAGTCACAAATATTAAAAATCTATTTTCTAAAAAAAGTATGCAAGAACCAAAATTCTCAAAATAATTAATTACCCAGTTTCATGTATGTTGTATAAGCATGTTAGAACCAAAGTTCTCAAAATAATCAATTGTTTGGTTTTATGAACAATAAGATCGGTTTTCTAAAATAAGCGTGTGAGAACCAAAGTTCTCAAAATAATTAATCACCTTATTTTAACCGCCAAAATTTTTCATATCTAATTAAATAGGCCTTTTCCTAATAAAAGATTTTTATAAAAAAGAAGACACAAACAACAAAATCTGTTTTCTAAAAACAAGCATGTGAGAACTGAGGTTCTTAAAAAAAATTGATTGCTCGATTTTATGTTATCTTTAATTTCAAGCACTTTATTTATTTCTGTAAATATGTTATGATATTATTTTATGTGAATATGTGATTTATTTCAATGCTTAAAACCCGTTTGAAGAAAATGGATAATATTATAAATTGAAATTGAAATTCCATATTAACTTGAGGAATAAATAAGAGTAGGGTTTCGAACCAGTCTAGTTTTGGCCCTATAAGGTATTTCTTAGCTTTAGCTTGTGGTGACTCCTACCTTGTAGTGCCCAACTCATTTTTTCTAAGCCAACTAAAAAGGAATGATTTAGGATTTGTCAAATCCACTTCTCATCTTTCGAGACTTAAGGAGTGAGCTCGACCATTTCAGTTTAACCAGTCTATGAAAAGGAAAGGATTTGAACAATATGCCATATGTATTTTTATACAGTTTGCAAACATAATAAAATTTTTTACATATTCATGTATTTCTAGCATAACAACCTAAACACATAATCAATTGACATCACACATTAAAATTCATGTCATATCATTACATGCATAATGAATAACTTATACTTAAAGTTAATATCGGGCTCTTAGTAATTGTTTATCAATTTAACCTATTAACTTCGTCCAATAATCAATAGATAAGATCCTAAAATTAGATAATGGGATAATGACCATAGAGGCCTTATCAAATGTGCAGTGGCCCAACTGGACCTCACAATGGCTGCATCCACATGATATGTGTGTAGCGGTGACATTATGGTAGCTACACCCACATGATATATGTATTATATATGCAGTTGTTTGAATCAACCTCATGATGGTTGCACCTACATAATATATGTGTAGTGGCCTGAATGAATCTCATAGTGGCTACACTCGTATAATATATGTGCAATGGCCTAACTAGAACTCACAGTGGCTACACCAGCATACATATCTTAGCTCGAAGGCTATAATAAGGCACTAAAGTACCCTAATAGTTGCTGAAAGCCCTAGTTTACTGATCAACCTATCCAGACAAGGTCGTATAACTCATATGGGCTATCACCATCTTTACTTATGTTTCATATACTTTACATGTATTTAGTTTATTGCAGAAGTATTTGGCCAACAAATGACCAAAGGGAAACTATCATATCTTTCTTGGTTATAAGGAAATTATTGAATTTATATCATGCATTACATAAATTATTAATTACCATAATCATTCATACACTTATTTCAAATCAGGAATTATATTCAACATTATCACATCTTGATCCTTTTTCTCTTAAATGAAATAACATTCACACAACATATCATTAGGAGATTTGGCCATATTAAGCATAACAATACCATTATCAATTATGTCCAAATTAACCATCTCATATAATACCTCTTTAATCTCTAAAGATACTACATATACATACTCATTATTATAACATCAATTACTTCCATAATCTTCTATACTCATGCCACATATATATAAATAAAAGATATTACTAAAACACACATACCTTTTATTTCTAAACCACTAATGTTTTGACTAATTCCTATAATCAAACATTAGTATCCATTAATAATCATTAACATGATATATGAACATCAATTAGCCTAACATGATTATTACATAATGCAAACCTCATACTGTCCAAGCATAAATTTCCTTATTTTACATTATGATACAAATATATCTTTTGTTTATATAACTTTAACACATAAACATTACATAATCATATCATTTCCCATTAAAAAAACACATAACCATAATATACATCACATTCAACCAAACATATACATACACACACAAGTTTCGACCATTAATACCATCACATATACACATCTCCAATTTGTCAGTTAACATTAAATAAGCATGCATTTATCATAATCGACTACTAAACATACTTGCACATCATTTCACATTAACACACACAAACATTTAATCATATATATGTACACTTTTATGTATAGCTTATTGGATACACATACCTAAAATTCCTTAGAACACCACTTAAAGCCTTAAGCTACCTTCTCTTTGCCTTTCCCCTTCTCTCTCTCTTCTTTTTCTACAAATATACAGCATATTTACATATAAAAATCCATAATAAAATCCCCATACTTCTAATCAAATAATCAACTTTAGAAAGCTCTTATTAAGGCCTAAAAGCACTTAAGAAAAATATGAAAACTCAAAAAGAACCACTTACTCTAAAAGTTATTACTATTCACCATAAACCTTAATCTTTAAATCCACTAATTTGACACTTTTTTCTTATGTTTAACTCTATAAGAATGCTTAAAGGGAAGCTTAGATGTTCAATTAAGGGTTGGAATGGAAAGAAAGGCAAGAAAAAATAGAAGAGGAAGGCCCTGTGTTGTCGTCAGGTTTGAGGGGTTTTGAGGAAGACGGTCTTTTTCATTTGACCAGATAAATACTAATGGCGAAGATTAATTCTTTCCATGATCCAATGGTTCCATTTTTTTCAATCTTCTTTAAAATATTTTCCTTCCATATGAAAACACAATTAACATCTCTTAGGACCCTATAAAATAACTTAAAGCAAGACCTAAAAGACTCAAACAAATCATAGTTGGAAACCCTAAAAAACTAAATTAAATCATTACTTTCAACTTTGTTTAATTTTATAAAATATTTCTTCATATTAAAAAATTTAATTCTAATACCAATGGATTATTTAGAATATTTGAGTATCAGTTATTATATTTTTAAGTCAATTTGAGGAAAGCAAAATATTTTATGGTTCAATTTTAACTAGGTTACTATTTAGAAAATATTACTGTAAAAATTTTACTTCTATTTTTTGTCCTCTTAATGACTTCATTTTTATTTCAAAATTTGCCCAAAATTATGTTATAAATAATACTTCCATTCAGTGTCATTAGTGCAGCTCGGGTCTTAAGAAATACTATTTATGTCTTAAGAAGTACTATTCATAACCTCAGGATTATCAGAGGTTACAATTAATCCTATACTAACTTTTTTATTCAAGTGAATTCGTCATGTATTCTCTTCTATTTTTAATTTCCATGTAAGTCCTCTCTTATTCCTATTTATTTACCTTATCAATTATTCTGGAAATCGGGGTGTTAAATGAATAAATCAAAAATCAATCTTTACTGAGATGTAATATCAATTTACTTTGACGAATGGAAAACTTAATCAAGATATAACAAAATAGTTGAAATTGTTAAGTATAAAATAGATCTATTAAATAAAGTTTATATATAGTTCTATTCTATCAATCTAGAAACTTAGATTGATTATCTAATGTAAAATGATTTTCATGAATCAAGCTTATGAAAATAGTTCGTGAAAAATTGATTTACCTAAATAATATCAAATATAGCGTACAATATCTCAAATATATTAGATATCACAAATAGATCAAATATATCAATTGGAGCATATAGGTAGTTCTAAAAAGTGTAAAGTAAAGAGAATAAGAAATAAAGATAATGAACATAATGATTTAAAGAGGTTTGGTAACAATGCCTAAGCCCTCTCCCTAAAATCAACCATCTTAAATGTTTCTCTCCTCTTATTGACTATTTTATAGGCAATAGTCAAAGCCAAATACAAGCCTATACTTTAATCTACCTAAGTTCTTTTCCAAATTAAAAGAATTCCAAACACTTAATGCTTTTTTCCAAGTAAAAAGGTCATAAAAACTTGCAACTATTCTTTCCTTAAGTCCTAGAAAACCTAACTCACAATCTCATAATTTGACAAGTTCAAAAATTTTCTCATAAACAAATATTACACTCAAACCATAATCTACTTTAAGGAATATGACTAAGGTGTGAAGTGCAAGTGAAATAAAAATTTTATAAAATGTGCTTTCTCTAAAAAAAAAGTTTATAAAATGTGTTTTCTCTCCTCTCAAGTTCTATTTTTCACATATAAAATGTAAGCTTTTTATAGTTTTTCAAAACTTGTCATTATAATGCGAAAAACATCTTTGAAAAGCTTCATTTTTCATTTGTAAATAAATCATAAAAAACCTAGGCTTTAAAATATTTTAGTTATTTAAATTAAAAGAATAATCTTCCCTTTTAATCTTGTATAAAATTTGAAGCTTAATGCAAATAAGTGTAGAAAGAAGTTAACTTTACTTCAAGTGGAAAATCAATGATTTAATGAGAAATATTTTATGAAAATATATAAAGAATGTGTGTGTGTTTGTGATTCTTTAAAAAGATCTTATATAATTTTCCTAAGAAGTCATCAAATCTTTAAGTCTTCATCAAATTAAAATCTTCTATTCATATCCATTGAACTTTGGATTTGAATTCAGTTAATCTTGTTCAACTTTTGTCACTTAGTTTTATTTAGCTTTTATAGATTAGTTGTGTCTAGTCTTTTACATTAGCTCATCTCAATCAAATACAGCTTTTTATATTTGTCTTGCAAAATAACAACTTTGAAAATAGATATAATGAACATGATGATTTATAAAGGTTTGGCAACCATGCTTGTGACACTTTCTACCCAATCTGGTCGCTAGACCCAAATAAAGAGTATACACACAAGCATGCTATTCGTACTACTATATCTTAACATATTAAAATATGTTTATAATCATTTTAATTAAAATGCTTCAATCATGAAAATATGAGTTAACAAAAACTTTTTAATAACTTAATTTGAAAACAAATTTAGGGATCCTTATGTCAAAATAGTTGTATTGGACACTATCCCAAATATGAATAATAACCTGTATTGAAAACTGTGACACCCTTTACCCAGTCTACTTGCCAAACCAAACTAAGAAATGTGCACACAAACAAGTTAAATGAACTTAACAACCATTATCCATAAACTATTATGCTTGAAAAACTTATTTTGTCACATGCAATACTTATAGAAATATAGGTTACCAAAAATTTTTCCAAACATAGTTACAATTCACCTTCACAAAATTTCATGCCAAAAATCTAGCTGCATAACAGCTATATTGAGACACTTTCCTGAAAATAAATAGTAACATGCAATTCAAATAGCACTTTAATAAATCATTTTCCCTACTTTGTGATCCTCTGATCACTCCAATAACACACATTAACACTATCAATCAATCTTAGCCTCAAAAAGAGATATCATACAACACAACAAAATAAAATCAATTTTAAAGTGCTTTAAAGACCATAAGGTTTAAAAAGAACACACTGAATATAGTTTAGGCCTATTTCCCTTTATATACATTACATGAGTGATTAACCTATACATCATATAATTCTAAATACAAAAAACCAAAAATAATACCAAAAGAAGTTGTCTTATCTTGATACACTTGAAGTCACGAGGCTTATGCTCAAGTTGTCTCTTGACCTATGCATTGCAAAACAAATGATATGCTAAGCAATAGCTTAATGGTGTAATCGAATTAATTTGTGCATTTGTACCTTTATATCAATATACAAAATGCAAAAGAACATAAATAGTCACATGTTCACGTTATATGCCTTTAATAGCCTTAAAATTCATTATTAACATTTACATAACATATACATGCTCAATACTCATCACATATTATGCATTATGTAAAAGGAAATGTCACAATGATAATAACATGTGTTAAGTGATTAAATTACATTAAACCTATTTAATTATACCTATTTTAGAGGAAAATAATTATCCTATGGATAACGAGATCATGGTGTGCAGTGGCCCTCATTATGGACCTTATGGTTGCTATACTAGCATGAGTGTGCAGTAGCCCTCTTGGGCCTTACTAATTGCTGCACCAGCATGGATCTAGAGATCAAAAATATAAAAGTCTATGAGTCAGACATATAGTGGCCCTTCTAGACCTCACTAATTACTACACTAACATGTATTTAAAGATCAAAAATATAAAAGTCCAAGATTCAGACATTTAGTGGACTTGTGGATAAAATGCATTAAGACATCAAGGTACCTCTAGTAGGAACTATAAAAATTCTTGGTTGACCGGCCAATACTAGGTTATTTCTCATATAGGCTACTTATGATTATTTTTTAGTTACACCATCTTAATTTTGGCTTAACATAGCTTTTAATTGCTTTGCTTTAGTCAATAACTGACTAAACCAAAAAATATGTCAAAATTCTCATTTATTTAGTGACAAAGCACGCAATTAACCACATTGTATTGGCACATATCAATATACATGCATCACACATTAATAAAATTACATTTTTTTTATCTCATGTGCCTCTTGATGTCTTGGAATTACCATATTTGTTCATTTTATTGCATATGCTTATTCAAGATATATTATGCTCCACATTTATCATAAAATGCATCTCAACATTACATGGTAGTGTAATATCTCAAATAGGCATATAATATGTTCCAACTGTATTATTACTCATATAGGACCATTTAACTATAATGTATATGTGCTCAATATGCATCACAATCATTTTCACTATGCCACAAAGGTAATTCACACACTATAAATTCATTTTCATGCATTTCCCTTGTCAAACTAAAATGCAAGATTTTGCATCAATAATGCATATCATTAGGGCCATTCGACCAAAGCATCACAAAATGCATCATACATGGATTTATTCATTTCATACCACATACTTAAATATTTTAGTCATCATTTATTCATTCATGATCATAATACCACTAATATTCAAACATACACAACTAAGGATGTCATAAGGATCATTCAGCCTCAATGCCTCGTGCCTACATTTATCATGCATTATTATAGACATGACTCATTTATGTCTATTGGTATACCCGAACACATATACATAAGCACTCATCATCATTATCATACTTATTCAAACTCACATAGCCATACATGCTTTCACACCCATTTGGCCATACATCCATTCCCATGGCTTTTATTCATTTAAAACACATTATACAACCCATCAAATATATCATATGACATGTAATTAAATCTTAGGTAAGCATAACATCCCATTTAGGCATAATCCTTCACTTTTAACATAACTCATATATAATATGGACATAGTAGTCTCACACATTTCCTAAGCTATTTCCATTAATTAATATGCATCATTATACATTCATCATACATATAAACTTAATTAAATCCACTTACATACATGTTTATGCAAATACACCTTATTTCTAATATAACACGCATATAAGCATCAAAAGCAATATAGAGCTTTCACACAAATTTGTGCATAAGTCAAGCTTTATAAATGCATTATCATAGATATTCTTCATTATACAACACAATTAAGGCTATTAATTACAAACAAATAGACATTTAACCCATAATACCATAATTAGGCATAATATGCAATTTAGGGCTTTTCCCCAAATCAACACAATATAATCTATTTACACATATCGAAAAGAGTCGTAATATGCTCTCAAGGATCACTTACACCTTTATTTTCCCTTTATCCCATGATTTGTCAACTTTCTCAACTGTGGGTTGCATATTCATTTCGTTAAAATTCGTAATAAATCATACAAGCATTCAAAAATAAATCCAGCCACATATAATAACTCTTGGGCACACTAAGAACTTAGGAAAAATATCAAGTTTCAAAAATTCTACTTAAAATGGCATTTAAAGGTCATTGGGGCTCGTGTCTTTTTGTTAAATGGGAGAAATTAGAGTTAAAATGAAGGATTGAAGGCAAACATGGAACAAATCCTCTATGCATGGCCGACAACTTTAAAAGAGGGAGAGGAGAGTATTTTTGTTTATGTTTGACCAAAAAAAAAGAACAAATTGACCTATTTATATTTTTTTAAAAAAAATATATATATATATATATATATATATATATATATATATATATATATATATATATATATATGTATTAAAATTTTCTCCTCTCTTTTTAACCCTAATTTAATCATGAAAAATTAAATTAATTTAGGCCCCTTAACCCTCTAAAAATTTGTTGCTTGAAAATTGAGAAAAATTGGATTAATTTACCACTTCTTACATTACCCGACTTCAGTAAAAGTACTTCCCGAACTCCAAAAATTTCAATTCCAGTACCAACTAGCTAATTGGAATTTTTAAGTATTGGGTGGTATAAATTTTGAAATTTTTTGAGCAATTTTTTATTATTTTACGGTTCGACTTAAACTAGGTCACTATTCACGTAACACTGCTATAAAATTTAACAGTCATTTTTAGCCACCTAAACAACTTCATTTTAACTTCAAATTTCACCCAAAATTATATTATAATTAATACTTTCATTCAGTGAAATTAGTGCCCTCGGCCTTGGGAAAGCACTGTTTAAGTCCTGAGAAGTAAAATTCATAACTTTGGGATTTTTCAAGCATTACAAAAACAAACACTTCTATATCATTTCAAACCCTATCCACATTTTTCATGATCCTCTGACACTCTAAATTAGTCATGGACACAAAACACAATCTCAATCTCAAGAAAATATATCATACAAGTAAAACATTTTAAAATAATCTTTAATAAGGTTACAACAATATTGGCAACTTTAAAACTAATAATTATACAATTTTGGGCCCGTATTCCTTCGTTTAAAACATATGAGTGCTTCTACATTTACATCACATAACTTATATAAAACAAAATATATACCAAAAGAAAAGCCCTTCTTTTGTAGATCTTGTCATACCGAGGCTTTAGCTTAGACTATTCTTCTTAAACCTACGCATCGCAAAGAAAAACATAATGTGCTAAGTAATAGCTTAGTGGTGTAACAGTATAACATGCTATTCATACTCATACATGCATGTATAATTATTAATTCATAGACATTACAACATATCAAATGTCACATAAGCATTATAGTATGTGTAAATGTGCAATAGGGGGTTGAATCATAGAAACATACAATAAATTAAAATATGTCATAATATGATGCATAATATCAATGATATGAAATTGATAGGATTTCTTTATGTAAATATTCTTATTATCATTAATTAAATGCCCATATAAAAAAAACTAAAAATCCTATGGATAATAGAGGTGGACGGCTAGTATGACCTCTAAATGACCCAAAGGCCATCTACTAACGTAAGTCTGAAGACTGAACATAACATCGGCCCATTGGCTAAATATAGCATAGGTTCATAGACCAAAAATAACATAAGTTTGAAGACTAACATAGCATGCATAAAGTAATTATAACTAATTATGAATCCAAGGGTTTATTTACCAATGTAGGCCTGAAGATCGATATAACATAGACCCAAAGGTTGACAAATAGCATAGGCCCATCGGCCAATATAAAAAGTCATAGATATACCCTCGCAACTGCTAATAACCCTAGTTGATCGGTCAACCTATCTGACTAGGTTGTTTTACTCAAATAGGCTATTATTTATATTCATTTAGTTTTATTGCCTTACTTCAGCTTAATTAGCTTATGTAGTCCATATTTTTCATTTTTATGTCATTATTACTCTTAAGCTCAATTTATTAGCATGAGACATAACATATGCATCATATTCAAGAATAATGCACAATTAGATGTCACTTAGCATCCAAACACATAATATGTCCATATTACTAATCATACACATATAAGGCTTCAATTACTCATAACATACTTATTAACATCACCATAAGTCATTTATCATGACTAAAACTATGGCATGTGGCCACTATACCATTTAGCCAACATAGCTCATTAAAGAAAACATATATACTCATATGGAATATATCAAATTTAATCAAACATCATCAATAAATAATGTGAGACCCCCTACTGGATTCCCAAGGAAACCCAATAAGCGGTGCATTTCCCGTTAGGTCACCCATCCTAAAACTTCCACATTGTTCATTTGTTTAACTTTTACTTATACTATACTGGACAACTCTATCTGGTTCCAAATTCATTCAGGTCAGCTCCTATAATCCATTTAAGTTTATATTATCATGTTTTAGCCAATACAGAAAGAATCTAACACAATCTAGTATAATCTAAAAATTGGTAGCATAATGGCTACCCTATTCACTATCCCAAAATCATATCCACTTGTAAACACCCCAGATATCATCCTATCAACATCACCTAACATACAACAGTCACAAGCCTCAGGCTACAATAAAAACATACAGAGCCTCAAGGTTACAAGCATGTATACAGATCACATGTAAATAAGAAAACCATGACAGAGATTATTACAGAACAGCTCATTTATATAGATACTAACCTGTGTCCCTTATATAGATCACAGCTATATCCCCTGCCTAAGTATATAGAGTGCAAAACCATATATCTATACATGATTAGTCTTCTTAATATGACCTCTGAACTCTGTTACATGCTTTATAAAGTGATATCCCTATTCTAGGTACTTACGCACCGAAATAGGTACACTGAGTATAAAAATACTCAGTGGTGAATTCAATCATTAAAACCACATCTAGTAGTTAATTCATGCATAAAAGCCTCTGTTTTATCTTATACTAATGGCCCAGTTCAATTTAAAATGCTATCATACAAAATTATCATTTTACCCCTAGGGTGTTTCTGTCAGTAGTTATCTAATTACTTATCACAAGTCATGAAATTTATGTACTTGGTCATTATTAGCCATTTAATGCTCAAATTATACCATTTTAAGCCTTTATTTATTAATAGTGGAAAATTACTAAAATACCCATATGTCATATTTCATAGTTATATGTAGGTTTACTAACTTTATTAAATTATTTTAGCTGGCCCAACTCAGACGAAATCCCTAACAGATATTAGATCTAAAGGGAAAATAAACTAGTGCAATAGTCCCTATTCTGGACCTACGCCACTGCACTGGCATATGTGCCATAATGGAGATTAGCCCCTAGCCTCTCCAGACACAAATAAAGTCTTAACATCTATGTGACATAATGGAGATCAGCTCGTAGGCCTCCCCAGCCACAAAAAACATCATTACCTGAACATCAGATAATAAGCAGCTGCTAAATCCCTAAGTTGATCGGTAAACCAATCTACTGGGTGCCTAACTAGTGGACCATTTATCCTTAATCAGGCTCCATTTCCTTACTAATTAACTTTTTATAATATTATAATCTTAAAAATAGATAGTTATCATTTTTATAGCACAGTTAAAATTTAGCTCGATCTAGTATGGCCATAAATAGGCTGTACTAGGTGAATTTATCCTAAAATAAAATCAAGGTACAATTGCTAGTAATTAACATATATTATGCTAACTTTAATTTCCATAAATATATAATGATTCTAGGCCATTTACTGTCTAACGAATTATTGCTTTAGGTAATGGTTATTTTAGATAGTTATAGGTCATTGCAGCCAAGCTTTAACTGGGCTTTTTAGGTTCGTTTCACTTTATTTTTCAGTTCTATTTTCACTATTTATTTCATGTAGTCATAGGCCTAAAGCTAATCACAATCTAGGCCATTAACAAGGCCAAAATCAAGGCATTCATGCTATTACCTAAAGTCATATCATTCTAGCCATTATAGGCACTAAATCTAAAATACATAAATCATTCTTAAGTCATAACCCTTAAAGGCAATTTCAAGT
>CANXYI012191151.1:0-14722 GCA_948208565.1 Hura crepitans | reverse complement strand
TGGGGCCACTACTATTGGATGTGATGATAGGTGTAGCCGTTGAGGTTCTGAGACTAAACCCTACACACTCGGGTATTGGGAGGTCCACTGAGGCTGATCCCTACTACCCATTGGCTTTGTATGGATATTGGGAGGTGCTATAGGGTAGATCCCTATTATCCACCTATGTTGCAATAGAGATGTTTACTTAGGGTATTGGGAGGTCCCACGGGACTGATCCCTACTATCCCACTTATAGATATTAAAAGGTCTATGGACTAATCCCTGCTATCTACTGGTCTACTATTAGGAGGTCTATGGACTGATCTCTACTATTAGATCTAGTAGGTGTAGCTATTGAGACCTAAAATATAGGCCACTACACAGGGTAGATCCCACTATCTAGTGTCTTAAAGTGCAGTTTATCTATTACATGCCTAAACAACATTAAACTTAATAATGATAATATTATTTGAATATTAATAATAACAATTGAGATATTACATAGATTTAAATGACTAAGCTGATTAAATGGTATATAGGTAATTACTTGTATAATAAGGCATTATAAGGCATGATACATAAATGGTATCTAGTTTGATGAATGGTATAAACATGATTATAATTTCTATACATGTGTATATATAACCTCGTATGTGTGTTTGCATTCATGACATATCTTTATTGTGTCAATTCCACCACTAAGTGTATACTCAACATGTCGGTGTTCCGATACATAGGCTATAGACAGGGTAGCAGTCCAGCTTCATCAGTGTAGTGTAGCTATTGCTGAGTCTCTTTTTGGTATACCTTTTATACACTTTTAGCTATGTTTTTAGCAATGCACTCATGTATAGTGGGGTTAGAATTATTAGTGGATATATATTATGAGAACTAGGAAGCTTAATGCCACCCTAAAGGTTATGCTTGCTAGAGTGGAGTACATAGCAGAAGATGCTATTTTAGATAAAATATAGATTAAACCTTATTTCAAGCAGCAAATAAAGGAGGCCTATTTGAGAGATGAGTAGATGGTGCAAACCATAAGTAAAGTTAAAGAGGGGAAGACTACTGGATTTGAATTGGGTGATGATGGAAGCTTGTACTATTAGAATAGGCTGTGTGCGCCAAAAATAGATGGATTGAGAATGCAGATCTTAAAGGAAGCTCATAAAGCTCTATACTCCATGCATTCAGGAAGCACAAAGATGTATCTTGATTTGAAACCCTACTATTGGTGGCCTAGAATGAAGTGAGAACTAGCTAAATATGTGGCTTAATGTTTGACTTACTAACAGGTGAAAGCTAAACACCATGTTCCTTTTAGATTATTACACCTAATAGAAATCCCATAATGGAAATGGGAAAAGATTACCATGGACTTCTAATGGGGTTGCCACTGACCAGAAACAGATGTGACATTGTATGGGTAATAGTGGACAGATTGACAAAGATAGCTCACTTTATCCCGGTAAGGATGGATTACTCCTTAGACAAGCTAGCTCGACTTTACATTGATGAGATTGTATGGTTACACAGAGTACCAGTAGCCATCATTTTCGATCGAGACCTGAGGTTTATGTTTAGATTTTCGAAGAAGTTGTAAGAAGCATTAGGTACTTGATTGAAATATAGCACAACATTTCATCCTTAGACAGATAGATAGTCAAAACAAATGATACAAGTGTTGGAAGATATGTTACATAGCTATGCAATAAAGTTTAGAGGTAATTGGGATCAATACCTATCGTTGCCTAAATTTGCATATAACAACAGCCATTAAGCTAGCTTAGGAATGGCACCCTATGAGGCATTATATGGTAGAAGATGCAGAACTCCCCTTTGTTCGAGTGAAGTGGGAGAAAGTAAGATTGTGGGATCTGATTTGTTCAAAAATGCAGAGGAAAAGGTTAAAATTATAAGAGATAGATTGAAAGCTACCTCGGATCAATAGAAGTCATATGCAGATCTAAAAACGAGAGACATTGAATATAAAGTTGGTGGTCGAGTATTTTTGAAATTGTTACCATGGAAAAAAATGCTCAAATTTGGTAAGAAGGGGAAGCTCAGTCCTAGGTTCATTGGTCCCTACGAGATCACAGAACATGTGGGACCATTGGCATACTAGTTAGCATTACCTTATGAGCTATAACAAATTCATGATGTCTTCCATGTATCAATGTTGAGGCAATATTGATTGGATCTCTCACATGTGATAGCTGTAAAGGAAATACAAATACAACCGAACCTAACATATGAAGATAAACTAGTGCAGATTCTAGCTGAGGAAGTGAAGCAGTTGAGTAATAAGTCAATCCCTATAATGAAGGTACTATAAAGACACCATAACACAATAGAAGCCACCTAAGAGAGTGAAGAATAGATGAAGGCACAATACTCACATCTTTTCACAACAGGTATTTTCGCGGATGGAATTTCTTAAAAAGGGAAAATTTGTAATGCTCGTAAGCCTAAGTTTTATGAATAATACCTCCTTGGCATGGATAGTGTTCCTGATGGGTTGAGGCACCTCAATAAGGCCAGAAAGGGACATATTGGTCATAAAACATTGACATGCCTAAAAATGGACAAAATGAAAAAATTTAAAAATTTAGTAGAACTAATAAATTATTTTGGGTCAAGAACTAATTAATAGTGACATAAAATGAGGTTATGCCAGGACAGCCCTGTGATGTGCCCAGATAGACCTAAAAATACTATATCCTGAACCTCAAAAATTCCAATCTACATAATAGTGAAGGAATTTTAATTTTTTGAAGTCATCTGATATTTATTTGGAATATTTTATTCTAGCGAGTGAATAGTGACCCAAAGTTGATAATGGAATTTTGACTTGAAATTTTATAAGGACCTTAATGACACTAATCAAGGATTTTTAAAACTAAAATGGGCATTTTTAGAGGTCTAAATAAATTTCAATGACTTTCTGAAGTTAAAAAGAAAATCAAGAGAAATAGAACCATTAGACCACCACGTGTCATAATCTGAGCCATCCACCCACCCATATAAAAGGGCCTACATATGTGAGAGTGTCACATGTGTAAGCCATCATCTTTTCCCCCAAAAATACCCAAAACCCGATGCCATTTGAAAAAACCCCAAAACTCGATGCCATTTTTTCTCTCTCCTCTATTTGTCTTCATTTTCTCTCTCCTCCCACCACCAAATTTCACTCTCTACACATATTATTAACCTCCACAACCTCCTAAAGCTAATTCCTCTAATAGAAATTAAAAAAAAGAAGCTAGAAAAGGTGGAATTAAAACTTATTGAATTGTGTCAATTTTTAGTGTAAGTGTTTTTAATTTAATTTTTATTTTTCTTTTAGGTAGCTTAAGGTACTCTAAGAAATCCTTTGGTTTTAGATTTTAATTTAGAGTTATGTAGGATTTTTAGGAATTTATCTAAGGTAAAATTCTTTATGTTTAGGTCAAAGAGAAGGTGTTGAAGGAGAACACCATTAAAGGCATTCAAATGGTGGAGAAAAAGGTGTTTTCACACCCTAAGTGTGTGGAATTGACCAAATCTATGTGTGTCATATGTTTATTCATGAATGTGTGTGTGTACATGTGTATGGAATTGACATTTCTTAGTGTTAGGTATCTAAGTGATATAACTGAATGGCATGATTGTGTTAATGGTGTAAAAATAACATTATATGCATGAATTGGGTGATAGAAACCAAGTATAGGTGTAGGTGTTAAGTATGGCCAAATGGTGTGCATAAATGGCATAGCATGTGTATGACATGTTAGGTATGGAATTAATATGCAAAGGAGATGTACAAATTGTGCTAGGAATGTTAATAATAATAACAAGATGTATGGAATGTTAGCTTGGAAAATAGTGACCTAAATGGATGTGTAATGTTGACATAAATAATGATAAGTAAAATGGTGATCATATGTGTGCAATTTATTGGCAAGAGAATGATAAATGGTTCAATAGTGATTATGAGATGAAATGGATGTAGAAAATGATGGATTTTGGATTGGTATGCTTAGTGATATAGAAGGCACAATATTAGAAAATGACTAAATGAATAGTAACTTACGCAAAAATGACTAAATGAATAGTAACATTATGATAAACAACCTAAAATGGGAATTTGTGGATAATTGCATGAAAAATGAAAATAGATATTGTTAATGACATGAAGTAAGGTGAAAGGTGATTAGTAATGATATAAGTAAATAATGAAGAGCTTATTGACTGATCAGTTAGACACCCACTAGATGGGTTGACCGGTTAATTAGGGAATTAGCAACTGCTAGGCAAGTTAGTCCTTTTGGGGCTACTGTTGTTGGATGTGATGGCAGGTGTAGCCGTCAAGGCTCTAAGACTAAACCCTGCACACTCAGGTATTGGGAGGTCCACTTGGGCTGATCCCTATTACCCATTGGCTTTTTATGGATATTGGGAGGTCCCATGGGGTTGATCCCTGCTATCTACCTATGTTGCATTAGAGATGTTGACTTAGGGCATTAGCAGGTCACACGAGGCTTATCCCTGCTATCCCACTTGCAAATATTGGGAGGTCTATGGACTGATCCCTGCTATCGGACCCAATAGTTACAGCTACTGAGGCCTAAAATATAGGCTAATGCATAGGATAGATCCCACTATCTGATGTCTTAAAGTATAGCCTATCTATTATTGGCCTAAACAACATTAAACTTATTAATGATAAGATAATTTGAATGTTAATAATAACAATTGAGATATTGCATGGATTTAAATAATTGAGCTAATTAAATGGTATAGGGGTAATTACTTGTGTAACAAGACACTATAAGGCATGGTACATAAATGGTATTTATTTTGATGAACTGCATAAACATGATTATAATCTCTGTACATCGGTATATATGACCTCATATGTGTGTTTGCATTCATGACATACCTTTATTGTGTCAATTTCAGCACTGAATGTATACTCAACATGTTAGTGTTCCAATGCATAGGCTACAGACGGGGTAGCATTCCAACTTCATCAGTATAGTGTAGCTATTGCGAAGTCTCTTTTTAGTATGCCTTTTATACTCTTTAGTTATGTGTTTAGCAGTACACTCATGTATATTGGGGTTAGATTTATTAGTGGATGTATATTATGAGAACTCAGATAACTAAATTATACATCCATGGAAACCTCAAAATTTTGGTGGATATATGTATATATGCATGTTTAGTTGTTGGATATCTATGGGTCTAAGACCTTGTGTTTTCTGTGTGTCTGATATTAATGGTGGATTGGGGGACTAGAATGGTCTAGGAGTGGAGGATTTAGTATGTGATGTTTATAGAAGTATTTTTATGCAAGAAAATTTTTAGTTTGTCACTCGTGTAGCCATTATGCTGCCCAAATTTCTATAAAATAAATAATAGGCATAAACTAGTGTTTTATCAAACTAAAATAGGTAGTATTAAAAGGTTGTACATTAATAATCACTAGACAATTAAGATAGGATCAAGATTTTAAATGTGCTATAAGTGCTAAACAAATAAATCATCTCAACTTAGGAAACTAGGGCTGACCAAGTAGTACTGAGAACGTTGCTGGGATGTCAATGACTATGAATTCTACTTCATCACTAATGGGCCCACCTAGACCTTTGTCGTGAAGGACCTTTTGATTTGGCTTTGCATATTGTCATAGGCTTTAATGGTAATGTTGGAGTGGCACTAAATAATCCTTTTTGATACCCAAACCTACTAAGATTTTAATCGGGCACACATATAATGATAAACAATCATCTACCATGGCACACACCATTTACCTCAGCTTTGATAAAGAGTGAATGGTTATGTTTTCTTTCATCCAATGGAAGGTCCTCATCTAAAAAGGTGATGATTCCAATTTTCATGACCTAGACAAGCTTTTTAGGTGTAGTAGTGGTAGATGCTAAAAATTGTCCAATGGCTTCAACTACTTTCTATTTATGGGATTATGATGACATCAACATACCCTATATGCTGATGTAGGCTTAGGTTTTCTTTAGTTGTTTAAGTACCAATAGTTGTCATCTTTTTTGGTTTTAGTCTTTTTTTTTGGGAGGATCTAACCATTTTTCTCAAATTTTCAATTGTTTCTCACTCAACCTGTATTTCCTCTCTCTTATCCTTTCCTTGATTTTCACCAAAAGATCCATCCTAAAAACCTTTTCTCTCCCTAAGCTCACTTTCATTCTCACTTTCCTAGAAGCTAGTCATAAGCATAGACTTACTTGCTCTCATCCCCTCACTTATCTCATGATTAGATCCACATATATCTTTCTACACATATTCTTTGGGCAACTAAAATTTGAGAAGGCATAAAGTTTAATGATGTTTGGGAAGTGGGTTAGATTAGGGCTTTGGATCTAGTATTTACTTGGTGTTAATTGCTTCTTATATAACTTTTCTAAGGAGATTGTAATTATTTATAAGATGGCTTATTTTCTAGTCATAGGTGCAACGTCGATCATGCTTATGATTAGAGGCAGAGGGTTATTCTAAGGTTAAGGTTAGAGAGGTTATATCTTGCCTTCTTTAACTAGCTTTCTTAAACACCAAGATAAAAACTTCTTTACATTAGAGACATGTTTACCTTGGATGACATTTACATCTACAATCTTGGTAGTGCCCCTAGTATTATTGTTGAAATAGCTTAAATTGCCTATCCTCTTAAATCATTTATTATGATAGGTCATTTCCAATTTGATGGCAATATCTTTCGACTATTCATAAGTAGTAATGCCTTTGGTAGTGAGCCTAATATTCAGTAATTGTTGGCATTTTGGACGAAAATCTTTATCTTTTCAATGTCATCAGGTTTGTTTCTCATATTTAATACCTTAGCCCTCCCTTATTCAATGTAATCTAAGAAGGTTTCATTAGGCTTATGTCTTACTAATTCCAAATCTTTTAAAGTTACCTTAATGCCAGCATTATTAGAATATTGTCTACTAAAGGCCCTTACTAGTTCAGTCCAATCCTTTTTTGATTTTCTGCTTCTAGTAGTGATACAAATCTAAAGCTTAGCTAATAAGGGACATACTAAACATGCTTACAATTTGGTCTTCTAAAAGCTTAATAGCTCTTATGGTTACAATGCACTACTTTAAGTGGGTCCTTAAATCAATGGTGCCAACAAATTTACTTAGGTTCAGCATCTTGAATTTGTAAGGCATGGTGTGATCTAGTCTCAAGCTAATGTTATATAGATTAATGTCTTTCGCCTTAGTGACAAGTTAACTCATATCTTTCATTTTCTCATTCAGTTTTTTTATATGATCATATTCGATTTGTTTAAGTGGAGGGACCCTATTATAAGCATTCCTTACTAGAGGGATGTCTTCATTGAATATCTAATCATCTACTTTATTTACCACCTACTTTCATTTGTGAACTATAAAAGTCTAGCCTACAACTTTTTTAGCTTGCATGCTAGACAAGGCATTAGTAAGTACTGCCATCATCCTCCTTTCAATATCTCATATGGCTTCTATCAGCATGAAATTGGTGACAACTTATTCGGCTAGCTTGGCTCCTCTCTTAGGTGGGATTAGTGCTTGATTATTTGTTATGCAAAGGTGCGTGCCTACTCTATTCCACTGAATTGTGAATAATGGATCAATGGCGGCTGTAAAACAAAAGGTTAAAACATAATGCATGATCAATATACTTATAGTGCATAATGTAAAATATGAATGTGATGTAGCATAGACAAACACAGGTAGTTAACCTTCCAACCTTATTTCTTCCACACACGTGGTCAAGCCATTCCTTCCATAGGTGGGGTTATCTAAGCATCAGTGGGGGATATCCAGGTTTGATTATAGGCTTAAATTAGGCCTAATGGGCTCTTGTATTTAAAGTGTATTCCAATATGGTGGCCTATAACATTTAAGTTTAATTTGAGGTGAAATTAGGCTATACCTATCACAAATAAAAAGGCATGATAGGCTTGGTCCCACTTCAAATGATTTAAATGTAATAGGTTCATATAGCAATTATGATGCAATCATAAATACTTAAGGTTATACAAGCTATAGGAGTTGCTAAGCTTAACTATATAGGCTTTTATGGTTTGGTCTGCAAAAGGTTTATGGCTCTCACAAGCAAGGGTCCCTCCTAACGAGTCTTTCCAATCAAGGATAATAGCGATCGATTAGTTCACCATTTGATATACTTGAAGGCATAAGGCATGTGAGCTATGGAAATGTTAACAATCCCTTATTCTTGAATTAAAAATGAGTTCATTGTTTACAACACCAAATAGGATAAGAAACGAAACAATTTATTTAGAATGAAATCCATGGGATTGATAAAAATTAGAATATAAGAAGGAATATTATTTAGGAACTCTTGGATTCAATTCGTAGTCCCTAACATAGTTGCCACTGTAAATTTTTATGATGTACCAAGGACAAGGCAGTTAGTGTTTAGAGTCGTCACCTAGCTCTACACTAGGACCATTGATCTTTTATGTAGAAATTATTTGAAATCAGATCTTATTTATGCCCCAATAATATACCTTCCTTTATATTATAATGTTTATCAATCTCATGTCATACAAGCAAGTATTTTAGTTAAAAGCATACATGTTACATTTTAATTTATAAAAAAATAAATTGCTACATTTAAAATGTGCAATAAAGCAGAAATGTAAATTGAGCATCCATAAATTAGGGCATTCATTAATGGCTATTTAACTTGACAATTACCTATAATTTCAAAAGAATTAGTGGTAATTGCCTAACTCCCATCTCTAGGATATGGGCCTTATTAAAAGTACATTTTTATGTGACTTTTAGTAAGGAAAACTCAAAAGTGTTTTATTACAAAAAGAACCCAATTAATTAGATAGAAAAATCATTGATGTGAGGTTAGGCTTTTTATGTGTAAAACAAGTTGTTAAACTATTTACTACAACCTAAAAATGTGCAAAAGTGATAAAAGGTAGAAAACAAAATAAGTAAACAAGGAAAAACAATTAGTCCCATTTCTGTATCACTAAGTCTGTGTGGACTTTTTATGGTTTTTGGTTCATGTCCATACGGACTACAAGATGGCATAATAGATATGTCTGTTTCGACCTCATATCCAACATGGATGGTCAATCTTACACAACTTAAGAGAATATGATTAGAAACACAAATAGAGGTTTATGAGGGCTTAATAATAGTACTAGGTTGAATGATAACAACACATGTAATAAATGTACATGTAGATATGAATGATTATAGGTTATGTGTAAATAACTATTATAAGTGAGAGGATAATAGACTAATTATGGAAAGGAAATGCAATTTTATCACAGCTAAATTCATGTGGACTACACTTCAACATAGGTGTCTGTGTAGACTACACTCCTTATAAAAGGGAGTCTATATGAACTAACACATGAAACACATTTTCTTAAAACATATATCAGTGTGGACTACACTCTTTGTGCAAGGGAGTCTATGTAGACTAAACATCAATTCCAAAATATTGAAGAGATGTATATTAAGGAACATAATAATTTTAAGATATCACAAAAACATAAATACAAATCTATAACATGTAATAGAATATGTTAAAATAGAGTACAGAAAGATGAATATGAAGCTATTAGCAAACATTGGTCCATATGAACCTCATATCATACATATATTCAAATAATAGGTGTATGCAAACTTTAGCATCCATTGAAATGAGTTTGGGTGAATTTAAATGTTAGTTCTAGAAAGAAAGTATGGCTACAATTTTTAATAAACCATTAAAATATGATAAAAAAATTGCTTTAGAATGTTAATCTACTCATATAATCGATGTGGGGATTACATAAAATCACCTCACATGTCAATTAATCCTGGGAGATCTTTGGTTATAGAAACAACATAAATAGAATGAATAAAGATGAAGAATGAAAGAAGCCTCAAATCTTACTTTGTAGTTAGCACCATGCAATAAGTTAAATTTTGGGTTTGAAAGAACAATTATTTTGGTATGGGTTTAAGACTATTGGAGTGGATCCTACTTTAGAGTCTTTGCCTTAGATTCTCAGAATTTTAGGTCTTAATTATTATTAAATCCCTTTTATTCTCCCTTTGGAAGCAATATTTGTAGGTTTTTTTATTGGTAGAGTTCCCATCCATAAAGGAGAGAGTTCTAGTAGGATTAAGAATTAGAGTCTAAATAGGAAGATTAAGTTTCTAGAAGCTTTTCAGCTAAAAGTCCATGTAAACTATAGTTCAAAGTTCATAGGTCCATGCAGACTTAGGCTTCGATTTATCCTAGAGGGCTATAGGCTATGGGCCCTATTCCTCTAAGTTGAGTCTATGTTAGTCTATATAGATGTAAGTTTTTGTTTATCTTAGTGGACCATAGGCCATGGGTCCTATTCCTCTAGGCTGAGTCTATGTTAGTCTATGTAGACATAAGCTTTGATTTATTCTGGTAGACCATAAGTCATAGGCTTTATTCTTTTAGGCTAGGTTTATGTTAGTTTTTGTAGACCTTATAACATCAAGTCTACATAGGCTTGCACTCTGATGGTCTATACGAATCATGGTTTTAGGTTTCTTGCCTTATTGCTTATAGACTTGCACCATGATGGTCTATATGAATCATGGTTTTAAGTTTCTTGCCTTATTACTTGAGCTTGTCTCTACCTACCATCATAAGCCCAAAAGGTAGGGCATTTACAAAAAGCACTATCACAAAGCAAGTTTGATCAATATGTAAATGTAATGGGCATTAAGTACATGGGTGATTAGCTCTAGTACAAGTGGGAGATTGTTAGATGTTTGCTATAGAGCTTATCTAATAAGGTTATATTCATGTGTTTAAACCTTGTGAATTAATGTAAAAGCAATTTCTCTTTATATCATGGTAATTTTATATATTACTTGTTTGCAATTTCTTAAACCATGTTATAAAGTCCTTGGTATAAAATCATAGTGCAAAGGAAATCATGAAGTGTTTATGATGTAAGATTCTTATTACATGCAGATGTGATATATCTAAGTATCCTTGATCATAGTATTAACAAGATCAAACAATGTTAATGCAAATAGATCAGCACATGGTATACTTCTTGATAACATCAAGCAGTAGTTCTCATAAGTTGTAAGCATAGAGATGCTTAGAGTTAACATGTAGATGCATACATAGGAAGTAAGTTACTAGAGACCTACCATGAGATCTTCACATTTATTCTTAATCTATATTAGTGAAAGTATCTCATCATATCATTAGTGAAAGTATCCTTACACTTAATATTATTAACTACCTTAAATATAGAGTGACAGACTTTAACTCTAAAGCTTTTACTTCAAACAAAAAGTATATATAGTGAGGTGCCTAGGTATGGCATGACATATATAAAGATAGGATAGCAATCAATAAAGAATTTACCACTCCAGATTATAGTTGGGAGTTTATCTCACAATTTTGATGAGCAATCTTTATTCTAGAGTCTTTGGCAAAAGTAAGATGCTATGTGTGAATGGGATACACAAAGGGCATTTTTACAATAAAGGTGGAATTATTAGAACAATATGTCTAGGGCTTAATTAGACATACCTAGTTAAGCTTCAATTGACATAAGTCTATACTCTAAATAGGCTGGGATAAAAGATGGTAAAGGGAGTTTATTATATTGCAACCATATATGGAAGGGCTAAGTCAAGCCACTTGACTTTTCAGCACTCAAGTAGTCATAATGCATGGCTTTATACCTATTTTGACTTGTATATAAGTCATATATCAATTAGTGAATTGATATTGATTCAATAAGATTCAATCTATAGAGTCTCTATTAGACTAGGATGAAATCCATATGGTCACACACATAAAAAAAAGTTTGACGAAGATTCAATGAGATTGAATGTTCTAATGATATATGATATCATTAGAAGCTAAATTAAGAAGAAGAAATAAGCAAATGGGCTTAAGACCCTACTTGTTAATGTGTAGTCCAGAAATTAAGGTTTTTGGACTTAGACTTTGTTGAGACAAAATTTTAATTACTCTTGTATTTAATTTTTATGGGCTTTTAAAATATTTAGAAAGCCTTCACAAAGTAATTATTAATCCAAAATAGGGCCTAGAAGTGCCACGTAGGATTAATGGAAGTGGTGCCAAAGCAGATTGGACATAAGCCCATAAAAAGGCTTATGTACATAGTACTGAATAGAGCCTAATGTGTGGGTCCAATCTAGTTTAACTTAGGGCTAATTTTGAGGGTCAAAATTTGACCTAAGAAGGATTTATTTAAAGTATAAATAACCCTTATAACTATAACTACCATATGCACATTTTCTATTACAAAAATTACCGCATAAAATAATTATCAAAAGCTGACCTAAAAGGAAGTATAAAAGACAAACTCATGATCAGCCACCATAGATGCATTACAGGCACATATTTTTTAGCAAAAAGTTCCCATTTCTGTCCTAATCCACTTTTCCTTCTAGTTTGTTCATCTGTGCAATTTTTCTATTAGCACTTAGAAAAGTGCACACCCTCACTCTTGCTACTTCTTATGTGGATACCTTAGAGGTGTTCCTAATTGAGGATAACTATGGTTTGCCATAACTTGATGAGAAGAGCAAAAGAAAAGGAAAGCTGTATATAGGAATTACGTAGAGAATTTACGGTAAATTCTTATTATGTGATTTCCTACAAAATAAAATTTTGTTTTTCATATTTGTTATTCTAACCTTTGTTATGGTTCCATGGATATTTTATTCCACTATGCATAGGTCCATGGAAACCAACATTGAAAAAATTGTTATTAAAAATTAAGAGGAACTAATTTAATTAATCACTTAAGTTTTTAGTTAATTTTGTTAAAATATTTCTTTATGCCATAACATTATAATTCTATTACCATTGGCTAATTTAGAATTTTTGAGCTTCAAGTCATGCTATTCCTAGGTCATTTTGAGCACAAATTGAAAATTTTATCATTTAGCTTAAACTAAGTCACTATTCTTGGAACACCATAATAAAACTTTAATTGGATCTTTAACCATTTAAATAACTTTATTTCTACTTCAATCTTCACATAAATGACTTCATTTCTACATTAATCTTCACCCAAAATTAATTTATAATATTTACTCTCATTCTATTCAGTTACTGCACTCGAGTCTCGGGAAGTACTATTCACGACTCGGTGTCACAATTCTTTAGGACCACCTCCCAAACCTCATTCTTTTCACACTTTCATGTTCCTCTTCTACATTCATATTTTTCACCCTTCCACACATGTTCCACTTATTTTTTTACCTTCTTCTATACTTTTTCAATTTTACCCCTAGTCATTTTAAATATTTATCATTTTGCCCTTTACTCATTTTTACTCCGCTTTTGACACCAATCGACTCTACTTGATCTGTAAGTCTATTTCATTTCCCACTTTTTCTTCTAATTCTAATCCTATCATTTAGAAAAATTGAACCAAAAAATCTAGTTGCAATAGTTTCTTCCTTTCTCATTTGTCTATCATTTAATGACATCTAATATCATTGAATAGTCAAATAATTTGAATCTCAACTCAATTCTTTTAGTGTGTGACCTTATATGTTTTTGAAGTATATTCATAATACATAATGAACTAGAATTCTAGTTTAACTAGAACTCTTTGGTTCAATCACATTAAATCCATAATTAATTGCTAATTAATAATTCATGTGTGTACAAGTCATGAGAGGTGTCTAGCCATAAATCAAAACTAAGTGTTAGAAACTTAGGTTTGACTTAACCTTTCCATATATAATTACCATGCATTTATTCTTTTCACCACTTTTTGTCTCATTTATGTTTAAGTATAGACTAATGTCAAATCAATACTTAATTATGTATGCCTAATTAAGCCCTAAAAATGCACTTATGAATCTCATTCATACTTGCATTCCACTTTGGCAAAAGATTTCTAAATAAAGATATATTAAAACTATGAGATAAACTCCCACTATAATCTGGGGTGGTGAATCCTTTATTGTTAACTGAACTACCTTCAAGTATGTCATGCTATAACAAACCTCTTAGCTATGTCTACTTCGTGGTGAACTAAATGCATGAGAGTCAAATTATATCACTTGGTACTTAAGATAACCATGGTGATCTCAAGTCTAGGATACTTACACCACAGATATTATGAGATCTCCATGTAAAGATCTCATGTTAGGCCTCTACTGTACTTATTTCTCAAATAAGCATCCACATGTTAACCCTCAGCATCACCATGCTTATATCTTGTGAGAACTACTGCTTGACCTAGTCAATAAGTATAAGATGTGCTAGTCTATCCATATTAATAATGTCTTATCTTGTAAATACTATGACTAAGGATAATTTTGGTATTAAACATTTGCATGCCATAAAAATCTCACATCATAAACTCTTCATGATTTCCTCTACACTGTGAAAGTATCCTAGGGACTATATTACAAAGTTTAAGAAAATTATTAAACAAATGAATTAACATAAGCACTAAGTAATAAAGAATGCCTTTTTTATTATGAAGTTTCATTATGCATGAAATATACCTATTACATATGTGCTCTAGGGCATACAACTAATAGTTTTTTCCTATTTGCTTATCTATTACTCAAATTTTATTCTCAATTTTCAACATCAAACCGTTATTGTTTCAACTTCATATTTTGACTTTACCATATTTGCAAATTGTACCTTTTGATAATCATAAAAGCACTATTTATGACCCTAGGAAGTACTATTCATGAGT
>CANXYI012191107.1:0-13621 GCA_948208565.1 Hura crepitans | reverse complement strand
TTCTACAAAGCCCTAAATTCAATTCTAATTACATCAATTGCCTTAAAATCACTTCGAGTCCATATAACAAAAATAAAAATTAGATTTTAAATACTTACAAGTCTTGGTAACACTATTCATCAAGTTATAAATTCTCCCTCCTTAAGCATTTTTTCCACTTCTATCACTTGGACTAATCAAGTTAGGTTGTAGAGGCTAAGATTGAAATATTATTTGGCTTTTTGGGGGAGAATTTGAGGAGAAAATGAAGAAAACATCAAAGGGAGAGGAAGTGATAATGGCATCGACTTTTAGGGCAAAATAGGGTGAAAAAGACAACTTCATGGCATATGTAGGCTTCCCACATATGGTAGCCTATAAATATGTATGGCTTGTGGGCCCCATTCACTTAACGCATTGGTTTTATGACCCGTTTTCCCTCAATTTTTGTTTTAACTTTGAAAATTCATTTTTGTTTTTCAACATCTCTAAAAATATTAATTTTGGTGTAAAAAATTCTTGATTAAGCCCATTAAAGGCTCCATAAAATTTAGGGTCAAAACTCCATAGTCTACATAGGTTACTATTCACTCATATAATATAAAAATTTTGAATAAATATCATATGACCTCATAATATTAAAATTCTTTCTCTAATAGACTCATTGGAATTTTGACATTTAGGGTATGCCATTTTTAGGTCCATCCGGACCATTCTCGATGCAAACTCAACTAATGTATCTATTCACTAATTTATAGCCTTTTATGATTTATTACTTTTGCTAAATCTTTTAATTATTTCATTTTCATCATTTTATGACCCATCAAAGTTTTACATGCAGTTTTGCCCTTTTAACTATCATAGAGTGCCTCGATGTCCCAAAAATACTATTCATAGCTCAAAAGTACAATTCATTAAACTATGTTTCACAGGCATTATAGTATGAGAAAGACTTCCCTATTCTAAGTTGATATGCCAAAGAAATGGTAATGATCAAGGCTGATAGATGTAAGTGGTTTAAGAAGGGGCATAATGTAAAGATTAAGATAGATATAGCTTTGATGAAGATTAGAGGTTTTTCTTACTTAGTAGCAGTTTCTCATAAAGTAGAGGAAGTTTAGATGGAGAGAAATAAGCTTTACCAAAAAAAAAAGAGATCATTTGGATTAGGAGAAGCTAGTATAGCTTATCATTTTGAGAAGAAGTTTAAGGGACCTCAATTTAGGGTACAATAACTGTAGTTCCTAAGATAAGGCCAATCACAAAGAGCATGACAATAAGCCTAGTGTAAAGCCAAGCAATAGCCATAAGTTACTAGTTTTCCAGTCTCTATGGCTATGACTAATATGATTCCTCAATGTTAGACAAGCAATAAAAAGCACAGAGGGCAATGTTGGTTCACTAAGCCAGGGGTTTATTTTGGTTGTGGCTTAGTGAATCATTTTCTTATAGACTATTTAAAGAAGCGATATGTTAGGCCATGATCTGGATCTATTGCACATAATGGTTAGAGAGGAGATTAAAGTGATAAAGTAAAAAGGATAAAAAGGTACTTAGAGAGAAAAATTAGAGAGTCAAGTAAAGCCTAGAGTGCTTGCTAAGAAGTATGCCATTTGAGCAAGAGAGGAGGTAGATTCGCTTGAAGTGATTGCTAGTTCCTTTCTTCTCTTTGATTCTTCTACATTAGCATTGATAAATCCAAGGGCTACACATTTTTATATATGTATTACATAGGGATAGGACTGAGGCTTAGCATTAAAATTACTTGACATTGAGATTATGGTTAGTAACCCTATAGGACAGATGTTGTAATAAACAAGTTATACAAAGGGTATCCCTTGATAATTTGAGGGCATGAGTTTTTGGTTGATCTCATTGATCTACCTTTAATGAGTTTGACTTGATCTTGGTCATGGAATGGTTGTCTAAGTATGAAATGAGTATGGACTATAAGTAGAAGCAAATATCTCTCAAACCTAATGATAGGATAAAGATTACAGTTGTTAATGAAAGGATGAACTTTTTATCTAATTTCATATCGACTGTTATAGCTAAAAAGATGTTGAGAAAGGGTTTTCAAGCTTTCTTAACATATGTGTGTGAAATTAAAAGAGAAGAACTAAATACAAGTCTTATACAAGTAGTGTTAGAGAATGTGAATGTTTTTCTTAAGGACCTACCTATCTTCTATAGAGATTTTACCTAGAAATACACTGGTATCCTTAGCATCATATAAGATGTCTCTTATAAAGTTAAAAGAGATGAAAATATAGTAGAAAGAGTTACTTGATAAGGGTTTTAAAAGCTCGAGTGTGTCACCATATAGATTATCGATATTATTTGTGAATAAGGTAGATGGTTCCTTGAGATTATATGTTGACTATAGACAACTAAATAAAGTCAACATTAAGAACAAGTATCTATAGCCTCATATAGATGATTTGCTTGATTAACATAAAGGACTAAGTGTTTTATCCTAGTTTGATTTAAGGTTAGGATATTACCAATTAAGGGTTAAAGAGGCAAATATGGCTAAGATTTCTTTTAGAACAAGGTATAGTCAATCTAAGCTTTTACTAATGCCATTTGTGCTTACTAATGCTCCAATAGCTATAATGGACTTGATTAATTGAGTCTTTTGGCCTTAGCTAGCTCATTTTTTGTGGTCTTCATTGATGATATCCTAATTTAATCTAAGAGTAAAGAAAAGTATGAAAGCTTTTATGGTTGGTAATGTAAATGTTGAGAGAGGAAAAGCTCAAAGCTTGAATAAGCAAATGTGAGTTTTGGCTAAGTAAGGTGTCTTTCTTAGGACACATAACCTCAATAGAAGGTATCATAGAGGATACAAGCAAGATTAAAGCTACTATGGGATTGAAGCCACTTAGGCACACAATAAATATTAGATGTTTTTATGTTTAGCTTGGTATTATAAATATTTTGTCAAAGGGTTATCCGTTATTGTAACATGCAGGACACATTTATTAAGGAAGAATGTTATGTTTGTTTAGGATGACAAACACCAAGCAAGCTCTGATAATTTAAAAGCCATATTAATAAAAAAAACTCTTTTTTTCTTACACAACCGATATTTGGGAAAGATTTTACAATCTACAATGATGCATCCTTTAATGGTTTGGGTGTGTACTTATGTAAGAGGGCAAAGTTATTGCTTATACTTCAAGATAGTTAAAACTACATAAGAAAAGTTATCCTACATATGACTTAGTGCTTAATGCTATTATTTTTTCTCTAAAGATTTGAACACATTATCTTTATAGAGAGTCATATTATGCTTCTACAGATCACAAGAGCTTAAAGTATCTTTCTTTGTAAAAGAAGCAAAATTTGAGATAGAAAATATAGATAGAATTAATTAAAGATTATGATTACCTTAGTGATTATAATTATAGGAAATCTAATATAGTAGTTGATGCTCTTAGCAAGAAAGTTATGTTAGCCATGAGGGCTATGAATGTTAAGTCAAAGCTTATGGATGATGGTGCTCTTTTAGTTGAAATGCAAGTAAAGCCTACTTGGTTGCAGCGAGTAAAAGAATAATAAAAAGATGATCATAGGCTTATAAGCATTATGAGTTCAGTCAAAAAAGGGAAGCTTACTTAGTATAAGATCAGGAGTGATTGTTTTCTGTATTACCACAACCTAATATATATTTTAGATATGGTACATCTAAGAAAGCAAAATTTGTAAGAAGCTTATAGTGTTCCATATGTTATACATCTTAGTAGCACTAATATATATTAAGATTTGAAAACTTCTTTTTTATGGCCAAGCATGAAAAGGTAGCTTACTTGTCAACAAATGAAGGCTGAGCATTAAGTTCGCTCTGAATTGTTTCATCTTATAGTAATTCTTGAGTGGAAATGGGATAAATCACTATAGACTTTATTGTCAGTTTACCTATGAGAAAAAGCATACGTGATTATTTTTAGATTGTGGTAGCTTGGTTGACTACGACTATAAATATTATACCAGTCCAAATGGACTACTATTTAGAGAAGTATGCTGAGTAATATATTGATGAGATCATTAGATTTCATAGATTGCCTACTTTTATTATATCTAATCAAGATCTCAGGTTTATGTTGAAGTTTTAGAAAAAGCTTCAAAATACCTTAGCCACTCGATTAATTTTTAGCATAGAATTTCGTCTTTAGACCAATAGTCAAACAGTAAGAGTCATTCAGGTAACCACTAATACTTGAGTGATTTTGATGTTAAGTTAAGTATGCTGTTCATGTTAAAGCATGCCTGATAGGTGATTTAAGATATCTTAAAAAGTTATGCTATTGAATTTAAGGAAAGTTAGGATCCCTTCCTTTCCTTAAAAGAATTTGCTTACAATAATAGTTATCAAGCAAGTGTGGGAATGGCACCTTATGAAGCTTTTTATGGAAGGAAGTGTAGAACACCTTTATGATAGAATGAGCAAAGTGAGACTAAGTTTATAGGGTAGATTTGATCAAGGGTGCTAAAGAAATGGTAGAGATTATCATGGATAGATTAAAGGCAGCTTAGATAAATAGAAGTCTTATGCTAACTTAAAGAGAAATAATTTTCAGTATGAAGTGGGATATAAAGTGTTTCTTATGGTTTCACCTTAAAAGATTGTTGAGAGATTTGGCAAGAAGGGCAATTTAAGTCTAAGGTTTATTAATCCATATGAAGTCACTGAAGATCTAGGGCAAATAGCTTACAAGCTAGTTATGCCTTTTGAGCTTCAGTAGATACACAATGTCTCCCATGTGTCTATGCTTTAGAGATACAGATTAGATCCCTCACATGTTTTGTTAGTGGGGGAAGAAGAGATACATTCTAATTTGTCTTATAGAGAGGAACTGATAAAAATCATAACAAGAGAAGTGCATGATTTGAGGAATAAGACAATGCCTTTAGTAAAAAAGCTTTATAGATATCATGTTAGGGAAGAAGTTACCTAAGAGAGTGAAGCTCAGAAAAGGGAGCAGTACCCTCAATTGTTTCAACAAGGTGATTTCGTGGATGAATTTTATTAAAAAAGGGAAGAAATATAACACCCAAAAATCCTATGGTTGTGAATAGTACTTCCTAGGATGTGAATAGTTTTCTCTTAAGACCTGGGTTACAGTAATCTTAGTAAATAGAAGTACTAATCATTCCAAAATTTTTGGTGAAATTTGAGGTGAAAATAAAGTCGTCTGGATGGTTAAAAATGATAGTTAAGTTTTTTACAATAATGTTTGGGAATAATGACTATTGTAAGCTGAACTATAAAAATATTTTGTTTTTGCTCAAATTGACTAAAGATTGATATGACAAAATATTCAAATATTCCAAATATTCTTTTGGCATTGGAATTGGAATTTTTGGATATAGAGAAATATTCTTATTAAATTGGGTGAAGTTAAAAAGTTAAATTTTTATCAATTTTCCTTAGTTCTTGAGCTCCTTTTTTTAGAGGTTTATTGGACTTAAAATATATGATTTTAAGGGTTTAAATAGATGTTAATTGAGGGAAAGAAAGTGGGGGGTTTAGATTAAAAAGAAAGACAAATAGAGTTTTGATTTAATTTTTAAGCCACTTATTTGTATGTTTAAATGAATTCAAAATGGGTCAACTAATGAATAATGCATCACCATTAACCTCTCATCTCTTTTTCTTAAATGCTAATGGCTTCTTCTCCTTGCCATTCCCCAATTTAACTCTTTCTCCCTTTAATCTCCTCCCTTTAAATGCTATCCAATCTTTAAAATTAAAGAGATATAACCCTTAAACACTATTAAATGCATGAATTTCAAGAAAAATCCAAAGATTTTCATATTTGGAAGTTTGGGTGAATAGTAATGAGGTTTTATTCAGGTATTTTTTTTTTTGAGCTTTGATATTTTTCTAGTGTTTGTTTTGTCCTAAAGAGAATATTTATCTAGTCGATTTTAATTTTTGATGCACGTTTCATTTTATACTAATTTTTCTATAACGAGCCTATTTATGTTTGTAGAGCAAGATGAAAAATGAAAGGTTAAAGGTAAAGAGAAGGCTTGAATCCATTTATTATGTTCATTTTGACTCAAAAGTAAGTGTAATCACAGTGAATTAGGCTAATTTTATGTATGCACTAATATTAATGTATATGTGCATGTACATAAAATTGAGCTCAAATGGCATTTAATGATTTTTGATGCTAATGAATGTTGTTAGGTAACCTTACACATGAGCATTAATGCCTTAAAAGTGTGTAAGTGAATGTTAGATGCATTATGGGCATCATGGTTGAATGGCCTAAAGTGGATGATTGATGTGTGTTTTTCATTACACAAGTTTATGAGTTTATGTGCATATGAGTAGTGATATGTGATCATATGAGCATTTAATGATAGATGGATGATGATAAATGAATATGGTGTGTGCACATAAGTGTATGGTAGAATGGTGCCTCCTTATGTGTGCTTTCGATATTGAGTTGGCAAATGATGCTAAATAGGTGTGGTGGATTGAAATAAATGTTGAATTTATGAAATATGGTTATATAGTTAGTACGTATGTTTAAATTATTTGACAAAAAGTGGAAAACTTCATTAATTTTTGAAAACACGAAGAGGCCAAATGGAATTCCTTATGTGTATAATAATGTTTAATGCTCCTTTGTGCCATAAATAGGTGTAATGATGCCTATGTGAATGGTTATAAGATAAATAATCTTGCAAATGTGAAAAGATAAGTGATATGTGATAGTGGTCAAAACTATGAGGTTTGTGGTGCTATGATTTTAGTGATGAGAGCATGACATAAATGCCTGTGTTTCGTATGCCCTGTTATGAAGGCTCAAATTACACTATTGTAACTTATGCAATTTATATGTTTACATCGTGGATATATGCTTATTTTGTGTATATATACTTTAGAACATATAACTAAGAATGAGAAATTATATTTTCTCCATTTAGACATTTGTTTGTAATCCTCTTTTTAATATTTATTTTAAGCTATTTTAATATAGTGAATTTAATAAATAATGGTGAATAACCCTTACTAGCAAACTACCAAGATTGAATAGGTTAATCAATCAACTAAGGGTTATAGTAGCTACTAAGTTATTCATGTACTTTTACATGACCTTTGGGCATAATGTGTTGACCTTGGGTCTTATGTTGATATGTGTTCTTTTGGCTTTAAAAGGATTTGTGACCTTTAGGTCTAATGATGATACGTGACCTTTAGGTCCCATGTGTAGACTTTTGGGTCTGATATGGCTGGGCTTGTGTGGTCTTGACCTTTATGGTCCAAATTTGTCATCATTATCCAGTATAGATTTTTTATGCTTTCTTCAGCATGAGCATAATAACTAGTTGTAATGAGACTAAACCTAAGTTTCGAGCTTGATTTTGTGAAAAGTTTATTTTCAATGTTTGGAAAGGTGTTGATATGCCTTTATTTAAGCATGACATATTTGGGTATAATATGATAGCCTATATGTTCAAATATTTCTACTCATTATGTTCTATGTTTACTTCATGTAATTTTTAATAGATTGCCTATGGTATTATTATTAATGCATGCTTGTGGAGTGTGTACACAGTTTTCCTTAATTACACCAATAAACATTCATTTATTGTATCATTTTTAATGCATAGGCGAAAGAACTAGATTTAAGTTAAAGCCTTAATTGCTATAGTAGATTGAGAGAAGAACACTTGTGGTATTTTGTTATTCTGTACATATATTATGTGATGTATTTATATAGAGACACTCTATGTAGCTTATGAGGGATTGAGCTTAATCTAATTTGTAAATTATTTTTTAACCTTTAAAACAAGTTTATGTTTCTTTTTAATGCTTTTATGATATCTCTTTTAGTTATGGGTGGTTAAGATTGTGTTGATGATGATTTGGAATGGTTAAGCAGACCACTCTGTGGTTATGATGTATGTGAGAATTATAGAAGTTTTATTTTAAATCTATAGGTTTATTATTCATTTTGGGATAGTGTCCTAGTACAATTGTTGTGCTATCAAATTTTTTATGCAAAGATTCTCAAACTGTTTAAAAACTACAAAGTGAAATTTTATTTGGGCAAGATTTTGAAGGATTAATATGTATTTAAATGATTTTAAAAGGCTTTATTTTATTATGGGTTTTAAACCAAGTAAGTTTAGATGACATGTTGTGTGCTGAAACTTTTTTGGTTTCAATTATCAGATTGGGTAAGGGGTATCACACATTATAACATGTATTTTTGTAATTTGTTCCTCATTTGTTTTATTACATCATAAACACAGATATAGATAGCATCTATTTTTTCTCAATTTAATCATCATAGGTATATGCAAGCATGAGCATTTTTCTTGTGATTTCTCATAATTAAATCATACATGTATATGACATAAACACAGCACAAGTTTATTACCTAGCATTTATATTTATAGATCTCAACATGTGCATACTCCAATATCTTAATGTAAGCATATACTACTCTTATAAGATTCATGATCATTTTAAGTACAAATTAGGCTATTATGATGATTTTTAAAAGAAATCACACATATGCACACATACACATATAGATTATAATCAAGCAAAATAATCCATTAACAATTTGTACAAGATTTTGATATCTTCACATTTTTTTAGTAACTTCTCATTATAATATTGAAATGTAAATTTCCCTTTCTTTATCCATACTTATTAGACAACATGTCAATGGGTATGACTATGACTCGAAGGTCTAGTGATAACCACAAGGGTTTGATGGTTACTCGAAGGTCTAATGGTAACCACAATGGACGGAAATCAAATAATTGCTTGAAGGAAAATAAGGTGGCTTAGAGGACTAATATAAGCACCAGTGCCCTAATAGTTGCTAATATTCCTAGTTGACCGATCAACCTATCTAAACTAGGTTATCTAACTCATATAGGCCATCCCTATGATTAATTTAGTTTTCATATAATTGAAATGGCTTATGTACATTTTACATTTCATTTGGCCAATAAATTACCAAATGGTGTAACTAAAATCTTTTAGTCTTAAGATTCATTTACATCTTATTCTTTATACATCCCAAGCATATAAGAATATCATCATCATACATACATCATTATCTTACATACTTTTATCATTTGAATTAAATGTCTTTATTTCTTAGGATTATACTTAGCATCTAAGAAAATAGCATTATCTATTCAGCCTAAACAAGCATAACAATGCAATTATACATTATTCCCAAATTTCCCCATCATATGATAGCTCTTTTATATCCAAAGGCAAGGCATATACAATCTTATCATAATAACATCAATAATATTCATAGTTCCCTATAATCATATCGTGAGCATATAGGTAAAAAGATTATCATTAAAACACATTCACTTTATCAAATGCCATTATTGGTTTGACTATAATATATATCAATTTTAAGATTACATTTCAAAATGGTTCATAAACATAGATTATCATCTCATGATTTATACATGTTTAAAATTCCATACTTTGAAGGCAAAATGTTTTTATCTTACATTATAAAACCCTTTCACCTTTACATATACATATAAATTTTTACATCCAGTATAATTATATTTTTCATACCTATTATATCTTGTTCTTAAGCATGGATGTACACATCAATATCTTATTCCTACTCTTATACTTATGAGAGGTCATGAATAAATCCTATGTTCATTCCATACATTATTACATGGTTTGTTCTATATCATAGATCGTTTAATTATTCCTTTAAGATTAATTGAAGAATTGTGTCATTATTTCATGTATTATGTCACACATCACCATTTACTATCCTCCTTCCCATCATAAGGTTTTTATACCTTTAAATGTATCATATGTCATTACTTCTATGACTAATTATTTTCGAAGAATTATAGACACATACACCATGTACACATATTGATTAAAAAAATAATGATCTCAATATTACTCATTGTAACACCCTCTACCCGACCAGTAATTTGACCAGATAAGAGATGCTACTCTTCTATTGAGTCACATAACCTTATTCAACCTCACTCTGCCTTTTATTTAACTTTCACTAACTAACACCCCGGTTCTTGAGCTTATGGTAGCTATATGTAATCTACCTATGTGATATTGCTTATAACCATAGTTAGCTAACAACCATTTTAATAAGGAGTTTCAGAATCTAAAAAAATTTTGGCAACACAACAGTTGCCCGAGTGAAAAACCAAAATTTTAAACCTGTAGAAGAACACTTCTATAATCATTCCTAGCCATCACATATCTCCTAGACCCTTTTAGTCCCCTAAATACCTTTCTAATCATTCATCAATCATATTCATACACACAAGCATCATAGACCGTATATCAATAAATATCAAACATCTATAATATCTTAGCATATATACATCACATGTTTTATCATTTACTGATTCACATGGGACAAAATATAATACACAACTATTTATGTGACTGGGGTCCCAACCCTATACATACATAAGAGCCCTTTAACTATTAAGACGATAAAAAAAACCATAAAGGATACTCATAAAGACAGACAACTACATTACAACTATGTGCTGAACAATGATTTACTATCTTCTACCTGCGCATGAGAACACCAACATGATGAGTATATAATCAGTGGTGAATTTAATGTAATATAAATTGCATCATGCAAACGTGCAACACATGTAGTGCAACTCTTTTCTAATTAAGCATATTTAGTACATACAATCTTAGTTATATGTGAATTAAATCATATTAACTCTAGTTTAACAATGTGTCATCACTCAAATTAATTACACTTCATTTTATATTCTCTTTGTTCTAATTAAGAATGTATAGTTTATCTATCATGTTATGTCTTTATGCCTTTTTATTTTATTTAGGCTTATGCTGAAGAGACTATACTTTAAGATACTAGATAATGAGATCTAGATTATGTAGTGGCTCATATTTTAGACCTCAATAGCTACGCTACCCATTTCCACCTAATAGCAAGGATCAATTTGTGAGAACCCCTGAAATCAAAGTGGCAAGCATCAGTCCTAGTGGAGCACCCAATATTAAGGATAGTAGGGATCAGCCCTGAGGGAACTCCCAAATACTAAATATCAATCATGCTTGAGTAGATAGTAAGGATTAACCCTTGTGGAACCTCCTAAATCCACTACAATGCATATAAGCAAGGATCAGTTCGTATAGACCTCCCAAAACCTAGGATGGCTAGAGTTAGTCTGTATGGACTTCCCCAATGACCTTAGAAAGTAGAGATCAGTCTCTACAGGCCTCCTAATCCCTAACTATGCAGTGCTTACTAGTAAAACCTTGACGGCTGCACTCGCCATATCATACACATAGGCAATTGTTTATATGGACCAAAACACCTAGCAATTGCTAACTTCGTAGTAATCCAAGTGATGTCTAACTAATATAGGCCAATACTATTACCATTTCCATTTTCGTTATAAGTTGTTTGACATCTGGTTATACCATTAACTTATTATCAAGCCATTTAAGTGTACATTTTTATTATTGCATAACCAATATTTAAGACATATTTTAACCATTATTACACTATTCATGTAGTCCATTCTCATAGTCCCTGTAGCACCCTTTACTCGATCTGTACACCGGACCTGAGTAGGGAGCACCACCGTATATCGATATCAAAATCTATTGCCCATAAAACCCAATACAATTTAAAACTTTTATTAAATAAGAAATTTCTTTCATTTTGGAGTAGTAAAAAAATTAAAAATCATTTGGCAAGCTTTACGAGGAAACTAATGGGATCATCATGTCAAACATTTACCAATATAATGACTGTATCAGGACACTTTCCCAAAATTAAACCTATTAAAAACACTTCAATAAAAAGCATGCAACAAATCTCATCATCAAATTGGTCCTCTTGACCCTCCAAACTTCAACAAAAACACAGAGCCTCAAGCTCAACTCAAACAGTATTCTCACATGCAATATCACAATTTATCACACAATCCATGCCAGAAAAATAAAGCTTTTACAATATTATAGCTTTAGTTACAAAAATAACCGAAGTTACATATTAGGCTCAATCCCTCCAAAATCACAAGAGCACACTACTAATGTTACATTTAATCAATATGTGTCAAGTAAGTCCTTACAAACCATACATATGGGCACATTATGATAATAACATGAAAGATGCAATATTGTGCATACTTGTCTTTAAAAACATGAAAAAACCATGTTATATCTATATTCACAACATAAATACTTTCAACATGAATAAAAATCAATTACACATATAAAGTATTCACATATTGATCATAAACATACACATGCTCCAATATACATGGTAATGAGCATAAACACATGCATTTATATCCATTACCATACCTAGGCATCATTTTATGCTGAATCAAGCTATAACCACAATTATCCTTGTTTTTTAATTATTTGTTTAATTTATGCTTGTACTAAAGAGACAACTATCTAAGGCTAGATAGTGGATAACAAGCTACTCGAAGGCACTTAAATAGTGTACCTAAAGGCACTGGTATCCGTAGATACAAAATACATCAAACCAAAGGTTCGCAAATATGTAGTGCTAAATAGTGGCCCAAAAGCCAATGCCCATCGATAAAAAAATGCATTTGACCGATAGGCTACTACTCGAAGGTAAACATTGTAGCTACTGATCCAAATTGACTAGTCAACCTATCCATACTAAGCTGTCTAACTCTATAGGCATCATTAAAGTAGTCGATTATCTCATTTTTAACCATTTTGACACAAAACATAATTATCATCATCTCATGCATACAAGTATCCTAATAGCCATTTTACATCTCAGCGAGGCCTAAGCATTCATGCTAAGCAACATGTGTTAACTAAAATGTAACATTGCCAAAATAGGCTTACACAAGCTCGAAACACTGAGTAGCCATATTACCTAGGTGTAAAAACTAGAAAAACTCATTCGACATCATAAACATGCATTTTACCCTTTCTTTTATCATTAACATGCATTAAAATGTCTAATGGATCATGGTTACACACAATAATCACATATCGTATTACTTGCCATTTTTCACATAGTATCGATATTTTAGCGATAAGTAAGCATTTTATGGCTATATTCATAGCAATAACCCATACAACATTCAAAATAGCATTCAACCATCACTAAGCATGCATAGACATTATAGTCATCATAAGTGCACATTTAAAATGGCATTTAAGCATAAAACATCATTTTCAAGTTATTTACACACATAATTCACGAATATGCTTATATGGCTTACGGACGCGTATTTTGGCCTTCATATGCCCAAGGTCATAAGCCCATATTTACACATTTACAATTATAAAGTCACATTTAGATGCCTAATACCATGTCCATATACTTTAAACTGACTATATAAGATCATATGGCATCAATATCGCATATTAGCATTATATGGTCATATTATTATATATGTGAACATGTCATCATTCAAGGGCCATTCGACCAACATATATGCACCAAATGCATCTCATTCATGCCATATATCACATCTGTTCAAAATGCACATACATGTACACATAAAATACATATAACATCAATAAATGCATAATTTCACATAATGCATTTCTTAATTGATTTCTCCATAAATATGCATCTCACATTCATAATAAATACTA